>JAIFAC010000298.1:0-128219 GCA_026545765.1 Plantago major | reverse complement strand
AAACTTGATCTCATCACGAAGTTAAGAGAATTTCTAATGATCCGAAGCTGAGCAAAGTTTTGAAGAAGAAAAGAATTCTCTTGAAAAGGAAAATTTCAATTAATCAAGATATCCGAGAAAAGGATGCCGAAAATGCATTTCTCAAGGCTCGTATATCCGAGACCGAAAAAGTCACATAAAGAAGCAATGGCCAATCTTCAAATAAATGGAAGATCTTCTTTCCGAGAATAAGGAACTCAAAAAGAAAGAACTATCTTTTCAATCTTATGCCAAAGCTAGTGACACTCTTAATCAAGTACAATCTTATTTAAGAGATCCTTCATAAAGAGAGGACTCAATGACACACCGTATAGTTCCACCACCAATAAGAGTAATGAGGGCTAACATGTCTGCTTTCACAAGGTGATTCCCAAACAATCTACAGATCGATTAAAGCTAAGATTGTCGACAAAGGAAAGGCAATAGACCAAGCTTTGTGGGAAAAACAAGTCCAAAGGAAAATGTGGGAAATGTCTCTAGAAGAAACATAACAATGAAAGTGTAATCACCCACATGCTATGTCTCTCAAAAGGAAAAATTGCAGGAGTCGACAAATTCTCCTATGTCACGCTTTTTGAAAGAAAATAGATTATCCAGATCAGCAAAGTCACGAGAAGAGATCTCATATAGCACCGTGTGCTCGGACGGATTGCTATAAATCCATCGGGAAACAACTTGCTCGTGAATACAAACAAGAGCAAGAACGATGGTTAAAAGCTATAATTGCTCACAACAATTATCGAAGTGGAAGATAACCAAGCCAATCGAAAATCAATGCTGTGGCTAGAAGAAATCGCTAGGAAAGCTAAGTTTGCCGAGAAGGCACTCGTAAACCCCGAAGGTATCCAGCACCAAATGGAGAACCAAGGAAGAAAATAGTTCTTAACAACAATGATACAAATCATTTAACTAGATTCCTCCTTATGTTCCTTAGACAAAAAGAATGTTACTAAGAAATTCATTCAAAATGGATTCCCGAAGATTCTTTAGTCCAGATGGTTCCATTGTTGGTATGAGAACCTAATCTCCTGCTTCTCGCTTTGTGCGTAACACTCTAAAGACTAATTCAAAGTGGCATTTTGATAGTGGATGAGAAGCACATGATAGAGACAAAGAAAATCGATTGACTACAAAATTGCAATGATGGACCAATTATCGCTTTATTTGGAGGAGATGAAAATCCAACCATGTGTTTTGGCAATTTGAAGTTTGAGCCCTTACAATCTCAAGTACTTCATGTAAAGGGATTGAAATATAATCTCCTAAGCATGAGTCAACTAGTGGACAAAAGGTAATAATCACAATATCAAGTCAAGATTATGTAAATTGATCGACAATGAGTCAAAGCATGCTTCGTTGCAAGGCGTAAAGGAAATCTTTATATTGGTGATTGGGCATCCGCCACAACAAGAATGTCTCTTGGTGAGTCAATCGCCACATCAAGAAAATTGGCTATGGCATAAAAGAATGAGTCACTTGAATTTCAAAACTCAATAAGCTAGCCAAGAAAGAGTCAGGTCAGTTTACCCAAAATGGCATATAGAAAAGAAGGTGTATGCTCAACGCCAAATGGGAAAACAATCCAAAATATCTTTCAAGTCTAAAACTAGACATTCCAGTTGAAAGGCCCGTAAATGTTGCATATGGATCCGCTTGAATCCTCCGTAACTAGTTATGCGTGAAAGAAGTATGGTTTGGTTGTTGTTGATGATTACTCAATTAAGATTTACTGGGTTTCTTTCTCAACCACAAATCGATGCAAGGTTGAGATACCTAACTGGTCAATAAGCTCAAGTCATGAAAATGACAAGGTATTCAGAATCGTATTGCATCATGGTACCGAAGTTTGTGAACCAAAGACATCAAAGAGTTTCAGTACGCAAAGGTATACAACATCAACTATCTTTGTAAGAACACCACAACAAAATGGTGTTGCTGAAAGAAAGAATAGGACCTCAAGGAAGCAAAGAAGAACAATGCTTGCGACATAATCGAAATAAGTGAAATCTATCGGGTTGAAGCTGTAAACAAAGATGCTACACACAAAATAGATGTCGATTAACAAACACCATGACAAAACTCCTTACGAGCTTTTCATTGGTAGACCCCTAGTATCAAACATCTAAGGGTGTTTGGTTGCGTATGTTTCGTTCTCAACAATGGAAAAGAATACTTGAGAACATTTCAACCAAAGGCGATGAAGGAGTATTTTGGTTATTCTCGAATAGCAAAGCTTACAATCTACAACAAAAGAACGTAAAAGATCAAGAATCTGCTCATGTAGTGTTCTATGAAGGAAAGAAGAAAGTACTTTAAATGATGATCTCTCAGATAGGTTCAAAGAACTAATGATTAAAGATTCTGAAAAAGGATCCTCAGAAGAAAACAATTCTATCTTTCAAATAGATGATGAGTCTGACGATGAAAAGCAACCTATGCTTAGTAACAACCAGATGACTCTAAGACAGGATGAAGAATTTCCTATGAGAATTCCGGAAATGAAACAGGTTACTGAGAACCTTCATCATGGAGAGGTATCTGAAAATGAGATTGCTGAAATGCAAGATTCAGATATCTCTAATGAAAAAGTGTCGATATCCATGGCATTTCCCATGTGTCGATATCTTAGATCAGACAAGTATCTCATCAAGATCATATTGATTCACAAATCAAAATGATATTGATCCTACTAGTTCAAAACCCATTATGAAATGGATAAGAAATCATCCTACAAAGGATGTGATTGGTCCCATAGACCAAGGAGTTAGAACTAGAAGAGCAATTGCTGAAAAAGCAAATTGTCTCTGTGGATGTTTCATCTCAAACATTGAACCAAAGACTATAGAAGAAGCATTAAAGGATCAAGATTGGATCTCCGAATGCAAGAAGAGTCGGATCAATTTGAGAGAAACAAAGTCCGAAACCGGTTCCATTTGTTAACGGTATATCCGTAATTGGAACCAAGTGGGTTTTAGAAACAAATGAATGAGTCCGTGAAATAACCGTAAACAAAGCTAAAGTTGGTTGCCAAGGATTCACCTGCATCAAGGACTAGATTTTGATGAATCTTATGCACCGCTTGCAAGATCGATGCAATAAGACTCTTTCAGCCTTTGCATCATAATGACTTTACAGCTTTATCAAATGGATGTCAAGAGTGCATTTCTAAATGGTGAACTTGTCGAGGAAGTCTATGTTGAGCAACCACCATGTTTTGAAGTTTCTAAAGTAGGATGGTCTATAAGCTCGTAAAGCTCAGATAATGAAACAAGCTCCAAGAGCATGGTATGATACATCGCCGATACCTACTCAAAGTGGTTTCAAGAAAGGAGATGTTGATAAAACACTCTTCACATCGAACCATGATGGAAACTACTTTAGTTCAAGTATACGCTGATGACATTATATTTGGATCTAAAGACAAACAACTTTGTGAAGACTTTGGTCAACTCATGAAAAGTAAATTGAGATGAGCATGAGAATTGAATTACTCCTAGGATCGCAAGTCAAGCAACTCAATGATGGAATATTCATTAGTCAAACAAAGTATGCAAAGACATGCTCAACAAGTTCAATCTAAAGCCTTCAAAAGAATGCTAAGATACCTATGAGCATTGGAACCAAAATGACCTATATCGAATCGACAAGAGTGTTGAAGAACACAAGTATAGGAAATTGATTGGGTCTCTACTATACCTCACCGCAAGTAGACCCGATATTCAATATGCGCTGGAGTGTGTGCCGATTTGACAAATCCAATGCAATACACTACAACATTGCTATGAAGATATTAAGGTATGTAAAGGGTAATAGAAGTCGGATTGTGGTATCCAAAAGATAGTGGATCGAGTTTGGTTAGCTATGATGTCGATTTACGGATCATTGCTTGATAGAAAAGCACCTCGTGAACTTGTCAATTTCTTGGTGCTAGATTGATATCTGTTCAAGAAGAAATGTAACTCAATCGCCACATCTACCACAGAGGTTAATATATTGTCGGATGTTGCTTCACAAATATTGTGGATACAACAATAACTCGAGACTATGGATTCAATGAAGAGAAAACTCCCATTTTCTCGACAACACAAGTGCTATTGCCATAACTCGTAATCCTAAGTTTCATGCTAGAACAAAGCACATTGATGTTAGACACCACTTCATCGAGACCACATTGAAAAAGGCAATATAGAGATACTCAAGATTGGCAATCAAGACCAACTTGCGATATCTTCACTAAGCCACTACAAGAAAGTAGATTCTTAGCCTTAAGACATGCCTCGGACTAATGGAGCTACCAAAGAATCGAAAAGTTCAGATATCCAAGAAGATATCAAAGGAGAGAGAAAAGGAATGGAACGGTATCCAGACAAGAGAAGAGGTATCTCGAACGGTATCCGTAAACCAAAGGCTAAAGGTAAAATGACTATTCAATATCTCCAAACGGGTCACTGGGACATCTAGGTCACTCAAAGGAGAGGGGAACACAAAAGATAATAGTACAACCGTCTCATAAAGAAACTACTATCTTGAAATTTGAATTATTTCTATCTTTGTGAACAACTTGAAAAGACAACAAGTATAAGATAGAATCGTATACAACAAGGTTCTCATTCACACAGAAACGTGATTCAGATAGCTAATAGCCAACATTCATTAAATGGGCACAATTACAATTGTTGATTGTGATCATTGCTGAAGAAGCAATGGTGACCCTTGATGAAATGGGCGATTGATCTTTACGGCAGAGATTAATTCTCGCTAAAAAGTGGACTGTTGAAATCCCAGCATGGCCCACTATGCATTTAATGCCGAACAAGCTTTTACCCATGCCTGTCTGCAATACACAGATACTTACACACAAAATTGATTTGTATGTATATGTCTGTTGAGATTTCATTGCTATATATATAGGATTTTGGCAAAAGAAATCACTTTCGCCTAATCCAACATTCCGACTTGCACAAGAATAGCAAAAACCATTCTATCCTCTCTGCAAATCTCTGCTCCCAAATTAGTTTTTCTGCAAAGAATCACTAATCTTACACCTTAATCTCTTTCAAACTTCGAAAAACTTACGATATATAAAGAGATGGACCCCAAACGATCAACTACCCAGAAATCCCAAAGTACTACCACTGGTACTACTGAAAAGCAAGCACCAGAGTTGGTTGTTATTAACAATCGATCAGAACTTCAATCCCGATCATTGGACTTCAAATCACGTAATGATTTGGGTGGTGCCATGATCGAGGAATACCTCATCGCTGTTGATACTCGCCGATGTAAAACCGATACTGACATGCTTGAAAAGGCAAAATTAAGGGTTTTCTATCACCTACCTAGTAGAATCTCTTCACTAGATGTGTTAGAATTCTACAACAACCTGTGATTATATCCGTGTTTCAAGGCACCGAATAGTGTTCATCGTAACTTCACCAAGGAAAGGAAATCCTTCGACTTAACAACTTTCGCAAGTTGTTCGACCTTCAAAATCTTGGAAAGGATTTTGAAATAGACACCAAGGATGATGATCTCCTTGAAGGTGTAAAACAACTGCAGCTGATATGTGTGATCTTGAAAATCGATACACCCAATCGATTTCAAGCTTGTCGACATCGTAATCGACATCCACCGTTCACCGGGATGTGTTGGCATGTATTCTTCACAGATGCTTTGATGGTCTACAAGGAGGTGTTGACCAAATAAGCCAAGAACGTTGGATGATGATGTTCTTATTGCAACAGCAAGATAAAAGGCTGGAAAACCTTTTCAATTGGGGAAAGTACGCCTTTATGAAATTTGTGAAGAAGATTCAAGGCTTTGAGCCTACAATCGCTAAGGGACTTGCTGAGCCAAAGGCCACAGTAAGCTATGGTCTAAAGATATGTTACTTGCTGGAGAAGCTTAGCATTGAACTCAGAGAGAAGGCAGACATTGCCAACAGTAAGAAGCGAAAGACTGAAGAGGTATCTGAGGGAAAAATTGCGACCAAGAAGCCCGTAACTTCACGAAAGAAGTCCGTCATGGCAAATCGGCACACCCATTGAGGTTGTCAATTCCTGTGACACGCGTAGTCAGCCGATGAACTCATAAATGCAGATGAACTCATCAATGCTGCAAAAGAGGTATCAACCACTGAACAAGTAGACTCAGCAAGAGAAAGGGCTTTCAGAAATGTTAAGACTATTGCCAAAAGCCTTGCTGATGAACTAATCAATATTGCTAAAGAAAGTAGTGATAGATACCAAGCCCTATCTGCAGAAACCGCAGGAATTATGGACCAATCAGTTCCCAATGCTGTTGAGAACTCTGACGATGAAGATGATGAATTATTCATTTCTCAAGTCCTAGAAAAATCAAAAAGGGCTAAAGTTATCAAAAGTAATCGTGTAGAGGTATCAAGAAAACCTACACCATGTCGCTAAACAAGCACTGCTACAAAGGTTGTCGAAGCAACAAAGGTCCAAGGTAACTGGACAAATTACACCATCAAAGCAACAAAGACTGAAGCATATTGAAGATGCTCTTATGAGTGATAGCTTAGTGTTGGAGGATACTGCCATTGCTTCAACACTCAACAGTCTGTCTCAAGCACAACAACCACAACAGCCAGATGTGAATATCATGGAATGGTACTTGAGTGCAGATACCAAAGATCTTTCATTGTCAAGAAAACTCAAAAGAAAGTGTTCGAACTCAATGAGAGGGATCAAACCGAGACATCCGCCGTAATGATCAACTAGGGAGGCAACTGAGTTGCATACTCAAGGTCCGGCACCAAAACTTCAAACAAAGAAGATGAAATGGAACAACAAGACCAACGCATAGAAGGGTCACAAGTTCCAGAGACCAATCAGCCTGATATTGCTCAGGTATCCGAATGGTTTAACTCTCTACTTGTGATATTTTATGCCACATAATCTTGTTATTTAATAGAATTTCTTTGTTACAAGATGATTTAAAAACACGAGAACAAGAGGAAGCTGAAAAGCTTTCGAACCGAGAAGGAGGCTTCCACACCCTCACAACTTAAGGAACTGAGCGTACAAGGTGATAAAGACTTCCTTAAGATATAATTTTTCAGATATGCGTTAATACACTTCACTAATAAGTGTTTGTTTCTAATAGGCTCCAACTGAGAAGAAAAATGAAGAGACTGAAAAGTCTATCTCTTCAGAGAGGAATCCAGAGGCTTCCAAGGCCTCTGAGGAACAAGTATCTGAACCTTCTGTAGAGAAGGTATTTCATTCAGATATTTATACTCCTCAAAGAGCAATCTCTGATCATTTTTCTTAGACTAACACTTTCTACTTAACATGTTAAAAATGAAGTAGAAGTTGTTGAGGAATTGCCCACTCAATCCTCACAACATATGGAAATTGATGAGGCATCAAGGCCTTCATCACAAGAAAAGATTCCGTAAACGCAAGTTTTTGTGAGACAAACATCTGAGCCTCCAACAAAGGTAATTGACATCTCAGATATCTGATTTGTCAATAAAAATTTTCTTGATAAAATTTCCTAAGTGTTATGTTTTAATTCTCAGGTTCAAGCAGAAAGAAAGGTTGATGAGGACCAGACATCCAAGTCTCCACCTCACAACAAGATATCTGAGGCAACCCCTATCTCAGTAGTACAAGTCTCTGAGCCTGATGTACTCATTCAGGTACCTCAGAAACCTAACTACACTTGTACTCGACATTCACAAGTTTTGAATCTAACTCAGAACTCTTTCTTTCAGGCTTAAACAAGTGCCACGAAGGTCCATGATGATGAGAAAAAGGACCTACTTCCCTTCTTCAAAGCTCATACTCTGCCAAAGCACATTCAATGCTTCAAGGAATGGCAGAGGTTAAGGTGCTCAGATCTCTCTGAAATATTGAGAGTCACAGATCAACCTACGAGACGAGCACGAGCTCTTGACTTGGAGAACTACATCCACGCAATGTTTCCCACTAACAAGATTGTTGCGACCTTATTGCATAAGGATTTCTCCAGAAGTGGCATGGTTGATTCAAGCCTTTAATCAGTGATGGTCGACAAGATTACAGATGGCATTCTGCCGCCCTTCCTGCACTCTACAATTTATTCCTTCTGAACAAGAGGAGGTTAATGGGCAGAAGATCACTATTCCTGAAGTGATTAATCTTGTATCTGAAGACGATGAGGAGGAAGAAATAGATGAGAATAACTTTGATGAACCTCCTCCGACCATCACAAAAGGATGATGATAATAAGGATGATGATGATGCCCCGCACTGTGGACGGAGGGATTTCACAAGGACATTGCCTCACCAATAAAAGCACACCGAGAGGACTTCACAACAATCCCTTCTCTCCTCGTAAATCTACTCATCCAACTTCCCAACACAAAGTTACTCGAACAATTAGTTGAGCACTGAGGAACAACTCGTAAAATAACAGATGCACAAGCCGAGTTGCTCAACTCAAACAACTGTTGAAGAAGAACAATGCCTACATCTTCAACCGAAGAAAAGATAGTTGAATCTAGAGCAAAGCCCGTAAGATTGAAGATCAAACAATCAAGGAAATGGAAGCTTATGTCGAAATGAAAGAACCCCACTTGTTGTTCAAGCTAATTGTCGAGGAATTAGATACCGAACAAGTATCTAATGACAAGCATGATGCTAAGGTCGATTCCAAGAAGATGTTCCATCCTCCTCACTGAAAGGAAAGAAACCTATCTCTGAGATGGTTGCTGGACTAGAGAACATTGATGAAAATGTCCAAGAGGATGAAGATCACTAGGCTGATAACTCAGATGATGAAGAAGACAAGACTTTGGCAGAACACCGCAATGAACACTTGGCGGTTTCACGCTTGAAAAGGAAGTCGATTGCTCTCAAACATTCAAAGAAGTCGCCAAATGTCAACTCCAATGAATACTTGAATAGATATCAAGCATCGCTAAATTGGAAAAGGAGTTATCTTCTCAAGACAAAGCCGCCATCAGATCCGTCTGCAGAGTCGAAGTCATTCATCGAGCTCATCACTCGAGAACAACCACCGGTGATTTCTCGAAAGATCTAGGCATGGTTAGGGATGATGACCAACTCTCGCTACAAAAGCTTTTGAAGAGGCTTGCTATGTCGGAAAAGCAGATGTCGCTCAAGGCCCATCGCGTAGCTTATCGATAAGGATACCGGTCTTATCAAACAAAATCGAGCTCAAGGCTGATCCGGAAAAGTTGGTCACGCCATAACCACTGTAAGGAACTTTAACTTCCTTCGTAATCATTTGTGATTCTGAGTCAGTCAACAATGACTAAGGGGGAAGAATATCAAGAGGCTCAGAGAGGAAGAGGAAGAGGAAACAAAAGAAAATTTGAACAACCACCTCTCAGAATAAATGAGCCCTCCTCCAGTCAGACTGCTCTACAGATAGTGGCCACCACTCAACTTCCGAACAAGGAATGACAACAAGGGTGAGTACGTAAAACCTCCAAGGAGTACCAAGGCTCCAAGGAGAAGACAAGTAAAGGATCAAGAATCTTCTGAAGAAGAAGAAGAAGAAGAAGGCCAAATCAAATCCCTGGGCAATGAAGAAGGCTGCAAAAGTCTCACAAGAATTGATCTTGATGACGATGATGAAGAGACTGATGAAGATGAAGCTCCTCTTCACAGAAAAAGGAAAATTGAAAGCCTAATCGAGCCCATAGTCGCAAAGCCTTTGGCGCCTAAAACACCCTATGGAAATAGCAAGTCTATCCGTGGTGGTTCTTCAAGCATTACCCCAAAGGAGAATTCAAGACAAGGGAGGAACAAATGAGAGCCGAACAAAGACAATGTCAACTTCCACTGTGCCGTAAGAAGCCAAATTGTGTATGTGAAGAATGACAACAACTCCTCCGTTTACAGTGCATAAATAAAATGGCTAATGGATTCGGAACTCAGGCATTTACTGATAAATTCAAGGTTTCCAGAACCAATCCATAAAAAGCTCATGGCATGGAGAAAAGACAGGCCAATCTTGATTAACACCAACCACATCAAAGCATGGTTGGATTTTGTAGTGATCAAGAGAATAGAAGCCATGAAAAAGGACCTCTCTGATGAATGTCCTTATGGAAAGCCGTATGATGTGCATGTAATTCTAACATTATCGAACAGTACAAGAGCAAGACTTGTGTGGAACCTATGAGTCCTTCTACTTAATCAAGATCAATATGGGTGACATCGATATCCAAGATCATTTATGAATACTTCAAGCTATCGACATCGTAATCGAGCATCGCTCGAAGTGGGGAAAGTATTTGTGGGTCAAGCACTTTGTCAAGAAAAATCCTACCAAAACCTACAAGGAAGTCTGTGGATTTGCCAGAGACACAAAGATGATTGTCAGAACTCTTCTCTATGACTACTCTGATGACATCAAAAGGTTTGGTGATAGGTAATTTGCAGATTGATCCATGGAGCTGTTTTGAAGACTTGAAGTATAGAAGACTTGAAGACTAGTTCATTAGATGTCTACTGAGCTGTTACTCCGTTGTCCTAATTTACTATGTATTTTGTATCTTGGATCGAGCTAAATTGTATTATGTACTAAAGTTATCTGTAAGCTTTCTCTGTATCATATCTGATGAACTTACTCTCAGATATCATTCTTTATAAAAGATAACTTGTCAGCAAAGATCACACCTTGTGATTTGGTTGATGTTTACTTTCTGCACTTAATTATATGAACTGAAAGATCATAAGAAACGATTAAGTGATGGATTGTTTCCTCATCCAGATTCGTAATAGGTCAGATAGTCATCGTTGACTGATCAAAATGGGGGAAATTTGTTAGGAATATCTGTTTAGATTTTGATCAGCAACCTAATGACTTATCTTAGCTCAGAAAGGTGGTTAGTACTCTTGGTTCACTTGAACAATGTAAAAGAGGAAATTCACTAAGTATGATAGTCTAGCAAATCTTATATAGGATGTTAGGTCTCAAAATGTAATTTTTATTTTCTAAAGAAGACCAAGAAGAAGACTTCCAGCAGGAAAAGTTCAACGGATTTGAAGATTTGAAGACTGCACAAGATTGCTGAAGACAAAGGTTTTTCAGATACCTATGTCCATATCTTGAAGAAACAAGTGTTTCAAACACAAGTGTTGCAAAAGATATCCGAGAATAAAAGGTTTCGAGACGAGGAAAGTTCTACATATATCTACACTCGACACGCTGGATATAAACTATGTTTCTGAAAGAGAAATATTTTATACCAAAGTTGTTTCAACAAATGGTATCTGGAGTTGTGATAATCGATGGAAAAGAACATGCAAAGTTTCAGATAACTCTGATTGTATAAAGATCTTCGATACTGGTATAGTTCCGCTTGGCACAGACAAAATATAGTACAGCATTAAATGCGTAGTGAAATGTTCGAACAAAACGGTAGCTTCTGAAGAAGAAGACAAACCTGCTACAGTACTATATTCAGATATCAATAGTTTGAAATTGAGTTAAGTCTAAAGGATACTATTCAAACGGCACTCAAATTCATCTATAAATATCAACACTTAGACTGCTTGAGAACACACCTTAGAACACATGTAACAATCGAACTTACATTGAATACTCACACAAGATCTTCAAGCAAACTACTTACCTTCAAGCTTTCATTGCGGTCAAAGCGCTGATTCTAAGTAGCACAAAGTTCTAAGTGTCCAGATCCTTAACAAGCATTGTTATCTCGTGAAGGAGTCGAACTAAGATTTCATATCGAGATTCATTCTCCGAACACTTACAATAGACTGGTGGTCAAGAGAGAACAAGATACCATACATTGAAAAGTGTATTAAGTATACTTGATTCATAGAGCTATCCTAATAACCTAATAAGTTATTTAAGAAGCTCACCGACAAACAAACCTAAAACCAACACCATATTCGGCGTGGAGTATAGGAAGTACTTAGTTTGGGAAACTATGAATAACTCCAAGGTTGCTAAGACATGAAGTACTTAGCTTGGGAAGCTAAGGAATAGCTCAAAAGGTTTCGAGTACATGAAGTACTGGGTGGAAAGTCGGGGAATAACTGGGGGAACACTTGGTTGGGAACCTAGTGTATTTAGGAATCAAGAGAAGATATCCGTAAGGTTAACTCATTTATCTGCCTTAGTGGATTCTAGGTCCGAGAAAGGTTGAAGTGGATTAGTCAAGGATTACGCCACCTTCGATACCACTATAAAAGACTTGTGTTATTTATCAGAGTTTATTACTTGCTTTACTTATCTTGCAAAGTACTTACACACATCCTGCTGAGCACGTGCGCTTATCACATAAAAGTCTTTCGTTCTCTGACATTAAGTATCAGATATCTACGCAGATATCTGAGAAACTGTGTTTATCGACAAAAGTTTTAAAAGACTATTCACCCCTCTTGTTTTTACTTTGCCGTTATCCGGACCAATGTGAAGATATTTTTGGTAATCGTGTCGACCTCGAGCTTGTTTTGTGTTGTGGTTGTATGAGATGTAGGTTGGCAACGAAAGATAGGCTGGCACATTTTGGAGTGATAAATGATGGTTGCTGTTAGAGGTGTTAATGGGCTGTCAGATAGTTCGCCTGCCCGCTGTAAAAAGGCAAATGGACCGCTCATAATATAGGCCCGTCCGGCCCGGACCAAATATTTGTTTGGGGCTTTAGGGGCCACATATTACATGGCCTGGGCCGAGTCTGACCCGGCCCGAAAAAGCCCGTGGCCCGGACCGCTTAAGCCCGGCCCGAAAAGCCCGACACATTTAGTAAGCATATTAGTTGGTATTTGACTTGAATCATATATAATGTATTAGTTGTGCCAACATATTTAAATTGGGTTTGAAAAGTTTAAGACACAATTAAAAAGCTTCGCCTTTTACTAATTAGGGAACACTGACTAAACCACTACACATTTTGTTCATGTTAGATCAAAGAATTCTTTTAATTTGACGAGTATGACATTCATTAAAAGTTGTACACTTGGTTTAATAAGTAATTCTACTTAAGTTTTAGATATAAAATGCTAATAGAGTTCATGTTGGGTCTAATAAGTACCTCTTTGACATTAGAAGTAAGGGAAACGATAGCAACATACCGTTGAAACAAGGGAGAAGTACGAAAAAATATTTACAATTTATTTGAGGGAGGTTCGGCTTCACATATTCCACCCAAACGTAACAATTTTTAGTGAGTCTTAGATGGGTAAGAATGAATCACACTCAAACTAAAAGTTCTAAAATTTTAGTTTTTTTTTCAAGCCCGACCGCTCGTTATAAAGTCTGCCCGTATTTTAATTGGGGCTAGGGCTCGCCAGCCTAAATATTTCTCTAAAAGCCGGACCGACCCCCTTAAAATGAGACCGCCCCCGGATCGCTAATTTTCCGCTTTCATGGTCTGCCCGCTGACACCTCTAGTTGTCAGGTTTTTATTTCCAACAGGAGAGCATCAACCATCTTTTTCTTTGATCGCCTTTCACTCACCTCATTCGCATACTATCCTCGTAAGATTGGTATTTCTGCTGCCTTGTTCTCGGGAACAGGAGGTGCTTGGATTTGTGGTAAGTCATAAGGGCAAAGCCCGCCCAATTTCTTAAGTCGGTATCACGAGACGATCTATGCTATTCGATGTTGCATCGCTATTATTTTTCAGCAGGTCAAATTGGTTTGCATGTGATTGCGCAGATTTTCATATTTGTACGCTAGGCTAGATTGTTTAGAAAATTGACACTTTTTGTCGCCAGACAGGATTGTGATCTCGCCTTAGTTTTGTCGGTTTCGTATGTTTTGACGTGGGTTTTTACCTGGATCTTCAGATCGGTCTGTACTTATTTGTTTTGGATAATGAGAAAGTTAGCTCTTGGTTCCAAAAAAAAAAAAAAAATACAATTAGACACTCTAAAACACCACAGTAGGAGTTAACTCCCCAGCAGCAGCGCCAAATTTGATGTGCTCAAATTAGTACTTGATAAAATAAAGTAACTAAAGCAGTTGTTGTAAACAGACTTTAACTACGAGATCGTTCTCAATGAGCTAACTAGGCAACTATGACGTTTTCAAGTATCAAACGTAAGAGTTTGCGGTAGCGGTTTGTAAAATTGAGTTTGTTGTGAAGATTAAACGAAGTAAACTAAAACGGGTTTTGAATCAAGAGAAGGGAAATAGACACGGTAGCATTTCAGAATAATCGAATACGAATCAGATCATGTGTTCATATGTTGTCACAGTTATTTATCCAGATAAAATACCAATTTCAGTTTAACCAAGGCATTCTTTGAAGATGTAAAGTAAGGAAATCAATCGATTGTGAGATGATTGATTCTTAACCTGAATGGTTTTGAAGATTCGAGAAAAGATGACTGAAATTGGGATTTTTATGAAGTTTGAGAAAAAGCTTAACACATATGAACGAACCCTAGGTCAAGATCCTAATTCGATTACTCCTACATTGCTACCGCATCTATTGAAGGATTAGTTATTCATAGCACAAGCAATAACATACAAAATGACAATCACAATCGAATTAAGCATGATATGAGAGATGATAAGCATAAACCAAACAATCAAACACAAGACAGAAGAAATTGTGAAAGAAAGGGTAATTAGATTGATAATCTAACCTCAAGATCCAAATTCGATGTCAATGGAACGATTACAAGTGAAAATCAATGATAAACTAGAGAACCAAATTAGGGATTAAAAAGAACGTAAGAAAGAAGTGTCCTAAAAAAATGTTCAAATCGATGACTTAAAACAGAGTCTTCTGCAAAACCCGTGTGAGACGCGTCCTGGCAAAAGTGAGACGATTCGCGTTTCGTGAGACGGTCTCAGGACGCGTCTTGCGATCTTCAGTTTTATGGTTGATGTCGTGAGACGATCTCGATAATCGAGACGATTCGCGCTTATCCGAGACGCTGGCCCGGATGCATTCATGGCAAGCAGGTTCTGGGGAAAGTGTTGAGACGCATCCCGATAAGTGTGGGACGCTTCTTGCGGCAACTGGAGACGTGTCCTAGGACGCGTCATGCGGGGACTTTGTCTGGGACGCGTCTTGATGAGTACTGGGACGCGTCTTGGGTTCTTTTCACCAAAAATGCCAAGTTCAAGCCAAAAACTCCAAAAAGTACTTAAATACGCCACAATCTACAAAACACCACTAAAACAGAAAACACATAAAAATGCACAAGAAACACTAAAATACAATATAAAGACTAACAAAAAACAGTAAGGAGAAAGAGATGAGACACTAAAATATAGGCTCATCATAGATCCATCTTTCTTCTTCACAAACATCACTGGTGCTCCCCAGGGTGATGTGCTTGGTCTAAGGAAACCTTGATCCACCAACTCTTGCAATTGAGTCTTCAACTCCTTAAGTTCAATTGGCGCCATTCTATAAGGTTCTCTAGAAACTGGCTCGGTTCCCGGGGCTACCTCTATGGCGAACTCGACTTCACGATCTGGCGGTAGAGTGTTTAACTCCTCTAGGAAACCATCTCGAAACTCTGTTACTATATTGACCTCTTCGATCTTTACATGATCCGATGGTTTGTTGACAATATACGCCAAGAAACATTCACACCCCTTTAAACATAGCTTCCTAGCTTTATGAGCTGACAGTAAGGTGTTCTTCACAACCTTCTGGTCACTTTTCAAAACAACATGAGACGCACCTGGTTCACCTAGTGTGATAGCTTTCGAACGACAATCCACCCAAGCATGGTTTTCCCATAACCAATCCATGCCCAAAATAACTCCATAACCGAAAATTGGTAGCAAAATGAGGTTGGCAGGAAAAGTTTTACCCAAGATTGAAATCCCACAACCCTTAACAAACTTATTAGACAAAACACTAGCACTCAAAGGGGTACATACTTCCATCACACTAGGTAATTCATCTAAACGAAAGTTGAGAGAAACAGCAAGCGATGTAACAATGAAAGAATGAGTAGCACCAGGATCAAACAAAGCTTTGCAAGAAGAATTAGCGATAATAATTGTACCTTCTACTACAACTGACGAGTCATCCACATACTGAGCATCCAATGCAAACACTTTAGCACGGGGTCTTGATCCACTGTTCCCTGCACCGCTGTTCCTAGTAGCCTGGACTGAATCAGATGGCAAAGGTCTCTTCTTTGGACAATCCCGGATGTGATGCTGGTTGCTTCCACAAGCAATGCAGAGTCCTAGTTTCTTCCAACAATGACTCTCCTCATGTGAAGTTCCCGTACAATAGCCACAGGGTGAAAATACACGACGACCTCCCACTTGGCCCCCAGAGTTACGAGGCTGTATATCCTGCTGAGAACGAATATGTTTAGCCGGAGGAGCTTGGTTCCGATTTCCTTGACTAACATTAGTGCTAGGGTGAGACCTCTTCTCAGACTTCCTATTGCAGCTAAGTTCTAGCAAACCTGCTTCAATTTCTGATGCCTTTTCAACTGCCAAAGAGTAGGTTGGGATATCCATACCCAACATAACATGCTGAAGTTCATCATCCAAGCCCTTGAGAAACTTACAAACCTTTTTCCTCTCATCATTCATCATGTGAGGAACGTATTTCAACAAACGCGAGAACTCAGCATCTTATATAGCCATCGACATCGTACCCTTGCTCCAATTTGTAAAACTCATCCTCTCGCCCTTCAACAATCAACCTCATATAATTGTCGCTGCATTCTTTCAAATTTTTCCAAGTCTTGGGAATATCCCTATCTCTCCACCTGCCTCGACCGAATTCCACCAGTGACGTGATGCTCCTTCGAACGTAAATACTGCCAGGTCCACCTTTTGCACATCTCCATACCTCAGTACCGCATAAATGTTCTCTAGACTTTCCAACCAAAGCTCCGCTTTTATCGGGTCTGGCTCGCCCGTAATTTCGGCTATTGAAATTTAAGGAAACGCTCCACTGATTGATCATGTCCTGACGCCGGCGCCGGTGGAGCAACCCGATTAGCAAAGGCCTCCAATGCATCAGTAAAACGTCCCATCATATCTGCTACCAGATCCGTATTGGCCTGAGGATTTTCGCGAGCTGGACGAGGGCTTGATATATTCTTCTCCTGTTAGCGTTCTCCATTCTACGTGGACGTCGTAAACTAGTTAATAAAAAGAAACGAAACGAAAAACCTCGAGCGTCACTAACTTAAAGTCTTAGGCTATAAACTAACTTAGCATAAAATAACAAGTAAAAGAACATAATTAGCATGCGATCATGAGTGAAAAATTAAATCAGATGAGCCACGAAAACCATACTTTTGAACACATAGCAACAAAAATAACGGTAACACATAGGTTCAGCAACGTCTCACTCCCCACCCAAGGTCCGAAAATCATATCCCGATATAACCCGAGTAAAAACTCAGGCTCTGATACCAACTGTAATGTCCCGAAAAATAACGTAATAAAAATAAACTTATTTATTTGAAAATTCTAGAAATGTGAAACCCCGTTTTTCTAAAACATTCTTCTTTAATTTATTTTCCCTTGTAACTATAAGTTTTTGTTTAATTAATTACATTAATTATTGAGTAATTAATTAATTAGCTAGTCAAGGATTAGAGTCTTCTTTTTGGGTTCTTTGCCAACTTCGTTTAGACTCCTGCTTCTCGAATCCTTCTTCTAACTGAATCTGATCTCGCTTGCTTATTTCACGTTGGATTTATACGACTCAGCTCTTTCTCTTCGTTATTATTCTCAAATGCATTCTACCCTAAACCTAGCAGCCAGGAAACCTTATTCATTCTTCATCAAATTCCTTCCGTTCGGAAAGTCCTCGACCTCAACTCCTGCTTTCATCGACTCTATCTCACTTTCTAACTCAAGAAATGCAATTCTTGCCTTCTGGGTAGAGCCAGTTACGAAGGAGAGGAACTTTCGGTTCGCTTCGATCGCCGTCTAGCTTGCTTTCGTTTGCCTTTCGGTATGCACCGAATCCTCGTTTCATTCTCGTAACTTAGTTTTTGGGAGGGTTTTTGCGTGTTCTCCTTGTTCCTTGCTAAACCGTTTACTGTAATTTGCTGGTTCTCTCTTGATTTAGCCGTGCTCTGTTTTTCTATTCGGTATATATGTTTTTCTGTTTGAGGCATGTAAAAATACATCGGTAGGCTAATAATTTATAGAACCCTGTAGATATTTCATTTCAATCTTAGCGTTCTCAGCAGTCTCCAGCTCTTTTGTGCAAAACGCGTTGGTTACTAAGAATATTTATCTATTTCCAAGTGGTCTGTTTATGGTTGTCAGTGTTCACCAGAGGTCTCGGTATCGAAACTGGGTGTGGCATGTTTTATTTTCTTTATGTTTCTGCCTGTTACAACCGGTTTTATCGATTAAATCATTTTCTGGTGCGAGTTGTAAACAAAGCCTGTTGTCGCCGATTGGCCAATAGCTTGAATTTATAGTCATAGAGGTTAAGGGTTCGAACCCTTACCTGTATTGTTTTTTCTTTTTACCATGTGCGCCTTGTTCCTTGTTCTTTCATATGATACTAATCTGTAATTCTGTCATCACCACGCGTTTTGGCTAAGTGGTTAGTTGGCTACCAGTTTGTTTTGTAGAGGTATTTGGATCGATTCCTCCCAGCCCAATTATTATGTGCCAAATTTTATTTTTATTGTTGTTTGTAACAAAAATTGCTAAAAACGTTATGTAATTATGTGCTTAGTTGTTTATTTGTTTTTTTTTTGACTTGTTTGGCCTAGAGAGTCGTGGAGTTAAAGGGTAGCGATAATTTATCTTTGTGTAATTGTTAAGTAGTGCTACTTTTTATCAGGATTTGCAGGTGTTATGTTTTACGAGGCTATCTAAGGTGAGTGTTCTAACAAAGATATGTATATATTTAAACTATATTTGTATATATATATGTACATATATACATATATATATATATATATATATATATATATACATATATGTATATGTACATATATATATATATATACATATATATATATGTATATATATATGTATATATATATATATATATATATATATATATATGCAAATATGGTGGAGGTTTCCGAGTGGATAGACTTGGGCAGTTGTGTCTGTCAAGTTATTCATAATGTTCCTTCGCTTACTCCCCATTGACGCGAGGCAGAAGTCGTCGAGGTCTTGGTGGGTAGTAGTGTTTCACCGCATGCATGTGACAGGTCTTCGCTTGACAAAGGGCCCCCGTCTGGAGAAATAAGGGCTTAGATAGGGGTTATAAGGAGACGGCATCAACAACAGTTTATTCGCTTCGTTATGTTTTTCTTCGATTATTTTATATATTACAAATACAACTTATCAATACCCTTTAACCCCACGAAACAAGCGTAAACAACAAGAATCAACTAAGCATATAATTACATATCAATTTTCAGAATTTGTTACTAGCAACAAAGAAAATAAAATTGGAACAAAATAATGGGGAACCAAGAATCGAACCTCGACCTCCGTAATTCATAATTCTGGATCAATTACATATACCCTTGTTAGCTGTATATAAATCCTCGTATATAAAGCAATTACATCCGGTCTTTTTCAGCCTAATTTTGAGTGACCAACTTATTTGCTATAGTAACTTATTGTGCAAAAACAAGGCCTTACCCAGCCTTACCCATTCTTTCTAAATACTTCCATTTTAATTTGCTAAATGATTAATTGTTGAATGTTTATTTTTTATTGTATCCATTGTTAACATATGACATACATAATACGTGATAGTAATTTTTATTAATTATTAAATTATTAATTTTAACAAAAATGATTAATTTTCATAAAAATATTATTACTGTATATAAATATGTTTAATTGGTATACAAATGTTATAAATTGTTAATCGTATGGAATATGTTATATATGCATTAATGTCCAATTTAAATACCATATCAACTTGGCAGCTTATTTACGCGACACGTGTCCTTTGAAAAATACATAAATGCATTGACTAAAATGCAAATACGGTAGATATTTGCTAATTTCACATTGATCCTATTTTATTGAAAAAATTCAAAATTATCCATAAATTTCAAAACAAAAAAAAAATAAAAAAAAAATTTAAAAGAAAAAGACAATCAAAAAAAGTTTTAAAAAAAATAAGAAACAATTGCATTAATCCCATGGTAGTTACATAATATGGAAGCGCCATGGAGTTAATTCCATTTAAAAAAAATAAGAAAATGCAATTTTTCTTTCTTTTTTTTAACCTTTATTATTATTTCTTTTTTACTTGTTTCATTTTAGTGAAATGGTGGTTTTAGAAATTATGTTGTAACAATGGGTCCATTCATAATTATTCGAAACAATGTGGTTCAATTGAAATTGATGGAAAAATAAAATTTTAATAATTTAAAAAAAATAATTGTCAGATTTCAATTACATGTAAGAAATTAATAACAGATTAATTACATTTAAGTTCATGTAAGACCTATAAATTTAGCTTGTTTGGTTACTTCTAAAAGCGTATAATTGAGAGTGGTAAAAGACTTTTTCGTGCTTTAATCATTAAAAGTCAAATTGTAAACTTAATGTAATTGTCAATCTAATCGACTTTCTTGTTATCGTTGAATTAACAGTGATCCATCTATAATAAGAAAATTTAGTAGGGGTCCACATGTAATTCGCCCTTATTTCAGCCTAATGTCGATAACAAAGTCATACAAAGGAAAGTATTTTCGTGAAACTACTGATCATAACAGGCAGACATAGAAATATGGCTAACCACCCGGCCAGAGAACATGTTAACATGAAACACAAATAAAGATAAACAAGAAACGGAGTGTATAATAAGATCAGAGCAGGAAATAACAATACAAATATACAAAATTGTGCAAAAGTGGGTTTGAAACCCATACCTCTGCTACACAGATACTTTAACAACAGCACAGAAACCACTCAGACACGACCTACTCTTGATAGATAACTAACACATTCGGAAGATAACCTCACGCAATACTGTTAACTTGAACAGAAAACAGATTACATACAAAAACAAAACAGAGCATGGTTTTTCAGAACATAACAGGCGGAAAAAAAAAAATTTTCTTTTATAAACCCCCCCCCCCCCCCCCAAACTACGTCACGAGAATGAAAATGAGGATTCGTGCTTACCGAAAGGCTAACGAAAGCAATCAAGAAATCGATCGAACAAACCGATAGTTCCTCTCCTTCGTAACTGACTCTATGCAGAAGGCAAGAATGGCATTTCTTGAGTTAGAAAGAGATAAAGGGACGAGGAAAACATGATTTGAGGTCAAGAACTTACCGAACATAATCGAAACAGAAGGAATTGATGAAGAACAGCGAAGACGATTAATGAATCCGGATTTTCTGGATGCTAGGTTTAGGTAGAGGATGTCTGCTCGTTATGATCGAAGAGATGGGTTGCGTTGAGTATAAAACCAACGAGAAAGAAGGAATTACAAACAAACTTTGGTTAGGAGAAGGAACTGATCCCAGTCGAAGTTGGACTCTTGATAAAAGAAGGGTATAACTAATTAATTACTTGTTAATTACTTCTCCGGTACATTAATAACTTCCTAAGCAGACTTTTTTTTAGAACTTTAACAGTATATTACTCGCAAATTACACGCAAAAAGTATAAAACAAAATTATATTAGTAAAATATACATAATGTTAGAGATAAATGTACACGAGTTTGTATCTCACTAGACTTGTACTAGATGAAGATTATCCGTGTCAGAATACTCTTCTGGGATGTATAAATACTTTGTAGATAAGCTCTAAAAGATTCTATTATACTTGTATATATACAGTTCAATATACAGAATAACACTACAGTTATTTCTCCACACGTCATCAGCACGATATATCGAGTATCGTGCTCGACCATCCACCACAGTCCGAAATTTATGAAGGTTGCCGAAGCAACTCCAATGTTGATTACTATGAACCTGAGCGTGTCTGAAAGAAAGGGGAACCAGAATGCATGCAAATCCGGCCGATCAAGATGCCATTACACCAATCTCATCATCATCAAGCCTTAATATTTAATTATATTATTTGATTATATGTAGAACACAACATTAAATTCTTATTTATTAATTTAATTTTGTCCATGCCTACACAGGTTGTGCATGTGTCAACTCTAAATTCATGGACTGCTTGTTTCTTGATTGCACGAAAAGTTGATAAACAATTGCTACGTATGAGAAGTAAATAAGTTGTTCCATGCGCTAATGTCTATGAATGGTGCAAACTACATGATCAACTATACCAACCGGGTTCATATGAGCATCAGTCTCCTTTAATCGAGATAAGTTTTATTTTATTTATTAAATTCTTCATTCTTATTATATAGTATTATCAAAAATATTCAAACAATCTACCATATTTTCGAAGTGAATATGTGATAAAAAACATCATAAACCTAAGTGGTCAAGAATTGATGATTGTGAATTTTCAAATTCCAAAAGAAATAATATAATCAAACCATTTGTTCATGCACACCAGATTAAACAATCTTATTGATGTGATGGTGATGCAAAGACAGCTTGAAATAACCAACCCATGAGTTGGGATATATCAACGATCAATATCACTTATGTTGTGAAATAACCAAGCATAGTTGATATATGAATGAACAAAATCACTTATGTTGTGAAATAACCAACCCATAAGTCGATATATTAATGTTCAAAATCACATGAGATGCTTATTGATGATGATATGCTAGAAAAAGCATACACTATTTTTCATGCCTCTAATATGCTAGTACTGTAGCAATATCGTGATTAGTGAAAAAGTCATGTGCCATTGCTTGAGGCAAATATGACAATATACGAGGCAAACGAGGTCAAAATATGATTGGATGATAGTGTTAGATGATAAAGCATCAACACATAGCATATTCTATAATGTCAAATATTTTGACTACTTGTCGATGGGACAAGCACATGTGTATACAATTTCTGGTAGTGCAAAATTGATTGACGGCTCTGATAGAGAAAATATAACACTACCATATGGGACAAAGATTGCCATAGAAGATATTGTATTCTTCTAAATCTCAACGTAATCTAGTGAGATTTAAAGATATTCGACTGAATGAATATCATGTTGAGACTATGGCATCACAGTGAAATCCGGCATGAAAAATGTCTTGGAAAAACTACCGGAATTGTCACTGGATAAGCTTGTCATATCTCATAAGATGAGATATATATGATTGCCAGCATGAAATTGGTAAAATATTAATGGTGCCATGAGCATTTGAGGGGAGCAGTATATTGTAAATGCTCAAGTTTATATATACCCCTCCGGAGATAGATTATGTCGAGAAGACATAACAAAAGTGTATGGCTTGATTTCATCATCATACAAGAGTTTTTACTCATACGAAACTGTTCTCAAGAACATATATTAGACTAAACTCCTGAAGGAATTGACATTGATTAGTCTTGCCAATTATTAAAAGGCACATCGACTGTGTCCAAATGTCACATTATTGAAAGACCAACTTCAAGTGATGTATGAGAGATGATCTCGATGTGACAATTAGGCCATCCGGGTATAAGTACCCGTTGTTGTGAAACATGAAGTTTCCATATTATTATGTGTTGAAAGCTTTCTCATGTTATAATTATTATTATCATTATGGCAAGATACAACACTGAGATTAAGCATGATTATGGAGATCTTGAAATAAGCAAAAGTCACACTTTTAAAGTTGACAGTAATTGATATATAAGTGGTCGAAAATCCACAAGTATGATCTCTAGTTTAAGGGAAAATTTATTTTCAGTACAATAAAATCCAACTGTGCAAATATATTAACTCCTTATCATATTGTTCTTCGCCGAGAACTAATGCGTGAAGCATGTTAGATGGTTGTATGCATATATGATTATCTAAGCTGGGCATGAAAATTTATATTTTGAGCCCTTATTACTAGTATAAGCTAGTTTTTCCCAGCTTAGGGGAGGAAAAACATGAGGAAGCTGGTAAAAATAAATTCAGAGCTTAATTGATCCCATATATGTGAAAGTTCAAACTTGAACTAAAGATTTAGCTTCATGTTACTAATCAAGATATGTTCGAACATGAAACTTTATGATTTGAATGTTGACCCGCTATGACCCTATATTTTGAGGCGTATAGAGTTGCATATTGATTATAGAATATCATGTGTCGATATTGAGATAACTTGCCTATCATTAATGATTTATTCTCCTGAGTGAAATACGGTTCCAGTGCTAAATACAATACAAGAAGAATGGCAAGATAAAGCAGTTGGTACTCTTGAGGAGTAATGAACGCCATGAATGGCATAGATATCTGAATTATAGGGGTTATTACATATACCCCCTGTTAGATAGGGTCATTGCATTTAAGCACCAGTTAGTTCAACAATAACAAACAAATGACAATTAGAGTATTTATATTACATGTAAGTCCAAAAGTCAAACAAATTTAAAGTGTTGCCAAACATAACCCTTCAGATGTTTTTACTGAAAATTGCAAATTTGACCTTAACTTATAACAAATAATATATTTTCCCCAAAATCAAATTAATTTACAACCCCTGGGCCAAATTAAATAAAAGATTTTAAAAAAAGAAAAAAATGAAAAATTAAAACTCCTAAGGATCGGAGAAGTCTTCGGCTTGAATCGCACACAAATTTCCAGACGGAGTCGTTTCATTATAACAACTTCGAGTCGCCCGGCCATATTTTTTCTTTTTTTTTAATTTTTAATAAACTTCCAGTTACGTTCAATTTGGCCCTAAATTTATTTCTGATTTTGCAATTAAGTCCATAAATTATTTAGAAAGTTTAATTCATGTTATTAAACAATAAATTGGGTACTCAACAAAAAATATTGGAAGATAAAGGACTTAAGTTGAATTAGAAAGACATTAGGGATATCATTTCAAATCGACAAAATAAGGCCATGTTCGCATGCATCCTTTGGTCAACGAAAATGGACCTATATGTAATTGTTGAACTAACTGGTGCCCAAGTGTAATTAGAATATCTAAGAGGGGTACTGGATGAAATTCACCCCTGAATTATAATAGATGGCCTATATGAAAGGAATGGTACCGACAAACAATATTCAGATATCGAGGATCAGTATTGACATGAAAAAATAAAAATCTAGTAAAGAGTTATGATATGCCGGTATACATGGAACCGAGAGAAATGAATAAGCATATGCAAAATCTATGGACATGTAAATGGGGATCTTACATGTGAGTCCATCCGATTACATCATGATGATGATTGAAAATGAGCTCTTGGACTTGAGGTCCTTTTGATCAAACGAATTCGAAATCCGTACAGTACCTATTGTTTTATCGAGTCAAATGGCATGTGCATTTAGATACTAAGAATTGCATCATATGATTATAATATGTTTATCCATGCATAGTTTACATTATTTAGTTTTTCTAGTATCCTTAGGCATTATGTTGCATATTGACATGTTTATTCTTATATTGAATGTTATCACTCTGACTAACCCGTAGGTTCTATACATAAATTGTGACTGGTTTGACATACATGCCATATGATTTGAGAATGTTCAATGAGGGGAGATATCATCTCCGGAAGTTAGTCCCAAAAGGACACTAAAAGTATCATGTCGGTGAACATGAATCGAATGAGTGAACAAGTGAAGTATGAGATATGATTCTGATGACTCGTGACGAGTATTATTGGTTACACTGATGTTAGCTCAACTTGATATTTGAGCATGTAAGAGATTATTACAAGGAGAATTATTACTATCTTTGAGATTCACATGGTCCAGACGTCACAACCACAAACCATTGAGCTATCAAGAGCTATAATGACCTTAATATACCTCCTCAAGAAGGTACATGAATTAATGGTAGACAAGTAACAATGACTAATTCACATTTCTTGAGAAATGGTTGCACTCTTTTCCCTTTCTAGGTTTTTATCCCATCGGGTTTTTCCTAGTGAGGTTTTTAAAGAGGCAACATTATAAGCGCTTATATATCTCCATGATTATGAAATTGTTTGGTAAAGATAAGAGTTATGTGCATGTTGGTTATCTTTACAATATGCGGATTGATGTGATGGAACATTGAAACTATATGATGTTTCAAGTATTTGAAAAGTTATTCTCAAGAAGACAATGCATATATTATAGAAGTTCTTCCCCACCATTATCTATGAGAAGAAGATTACATCCAAGTACAACATATTTGAAGATTTGCTCACCATATTACACTCGACATCATCATTTGGAAAGTTGGTTTGCAAGATTGAAATTACAACGGTTTGAGAAGTATATTGATGCATAAATCAGGGGAGATGGATACGCACTGCACTCTTTTTCCCTTGACTGAGTTTTTATCCCACTGGGTTTTTCTTAACAAGGTTTTTAATGAGGCAGTATTCCCACAACGTATCAAGTATCAACGATCACCAACTCATATTCATTTAAGGGGAGTGTTAGAGATAAATGTACACGAGTTTGTATTTCGTTAGACTTTTACTAGATGAAGTATTATCTGTTGTAAATACTCTTATAGATGTAGTCAAATACATTGTAGATAAGTTTTAGAAGATTCTCTATACTTGTATATATACCTCATGTATATCATTGAATATACGTAATAACACTACGCTTTTTTTTCAATACTTAATTTATTTTCATAATATAATTTTATTATATTTTTTTATCGTAATTTATGTAGTTTTGGAAAAAAAGTCTCCTTAGGAAGTTATTAATGGACCGTAGTAAGATTTTTAACTAATAATTACCTTTTAATTGTAAAGGAAAAAAAATAAATAAAGCAAAAGGATTAAACGAAAATTCGTGGTTTTACAAGTTTCTTTTCGATGCTCCATTCTATTGCGAGACAAATGGTTACTCTTTGCAGTTTAGTCTGGCAACACTTGCGCTGTGAAGAGAGAATTGTCACCTCATTAGTATCTACATTTTCTTCGGGTCTTCACTGTTTAGTTTGGCAATTTCACTTTACTCAGCAAAGAGAATGATCACTCCCATTAGTATCTGCATTCTCTACTATTTAGTCTTACTCCTTTGTCACTTGAAGTCCATTTGGTTGCCCGCATGTTTATGAATAAGTAATTGTTGGAATATTACTGACCTTCAGACTTTATAGAGCAGCTAGCTCAGTATGTTAATAGTTGACTCTACTCGGGTAAGGAGCTTAAGCAGCAAAGATAATCCCATGTATTGGTTTTTTTTTTTGGGATTCTTCATTTTGAGCTATTTGTTCCTCAAGTTCTTTTCAAGTTGATATGTACCTTTAAGTCCGCCACCGAACTTACGGACTCAAGACAATCTAAGGACGATTCGAGGTATCCCTCCGTCGCCATAACACTCAAAGACCGAGACAGGAAGTGGAGAGGTCCGACCCCCACTATCCAGGTCTCGGAAATATATTACAGAGTAGCTACTGTCCTTCTTAGGGACCGCCATCAGGACATGGTCCGAGGTGCAAGACTTTGATGGGCCATACTAAGACACGTCATCTATCTGAGCGTAGCATAAACGCGCCTCCCTACGCCGAGACTACGTGTCACTGTCTCGCTAGGCCGACCAAACTCCGGGATGTCAGAGGCCTGTCCCCAGAGCTCACCACTATAAATAGGAGGGCATTTACTCCTCATAATGGTAAGCAACTACTTCTCAATAGTCCACTCTCTAGGTTGTGAGGTCCGAGCCCCAGCTTGAACAACCTCTTAACTCGTTGAGTCCGAGCCCGGTTTGTCTTAGGCAAACCGGCCCAAAACGGTCTAACCCCTTCTCCTCTTGTTACAGATTATCCATCGAGTGTTCAAGTGAGGGACCCATACTTAAAGACGGACCTGCAAGATAGACGGACCATTACTGTTGAAAAGACCAACTTCCTGAATCGCTCCTTTACTTAGGACGGACTGTAACTTCTAGCCGGACCATTAGATCTAAAGACCCCGATCAATCCTCGAACTAACGAACAATTCTTCAGCTCCAGACGGACTTTTCTGGGCCGAGATCTAGACAGTTTGACTAATCCAGTTTTACACTACATCATATTGGCGCCGTCTATGGGAATCCCTAAGTACAAAAAGTCATGGCACCACCCAGGAGACAGACAAGAAAGACTGCTTCTACCCTTTCCCAATCTACGGCCTCAAACACCGGACCCTCTTCTCTACCACAGCCACAAGCCTCAGTGGGTGGCGGACATTCTGGAGAAAACAAAGTTGTCTATGAGCACAATGACCGAGACGGGAATGAGGCATCCCTCTCCACCTCAGAAAGGACTGCTGGACAAAACCGTCAACCACCACCAAATCCACCTCAGACACCAATCATAGCTAACGATCGCCGGATCACCGACGGGACATTAGCCGTATAACGAGACACAACCAACTTCGCAAGCAAACTGATGTGACAATGAAATGCGATTTAGCATACTTTAGACCCTCGCTTTTATCCTAGATGCAATATCAGACGTTTATGGTCAATTATCAACTTTGCGTGTTTTCTATAGGTCATGATCGTATTTTTGAGGATTTGCACGATTTCAGGCACCAAAATGGCATAATTGTGCCAAATCGGGACAAGGAAGCGAATACGTCGGATTGACCATTGCACGGAGTTCGAGGAGTCGAAATATGTCATGCGACCAACCGATGCAAAGATAATTGAAGATGCAACAAGTTTGTAGAAGACCACTTTTCGAGGAAACGAAGTTACGAAGTTCGAAATTGAAGAACAGAAGAAACAGATTTGAACCTGAAGACATCGCACTCTGCGGTCGCCTGTAGACCGCAGAGAGAGTCATTGCGGTCAGCTGTGGACCGCAGTGCACCGCCTATTTTCTTTTTGGTCCGTTCTTCTGACCTGTCAGGCTAAGGCCCGTCTTCCTAAACCTTCCTTATACACTAATGGCGATGGGAGCTTGTGATGTCACCTATAAATAAGACCACAGAGGTCACAGAATTCCACACAGCTCACAAAGCAGCTCTCCTGAGAGAAATCCAGTCCTCGAGGAAGTGAAACCCCAAACCGCTGGCCGTCAGGCACCTAGAAGGAGGAAACCCTAGAAGCAGCAACACGAAGACATCAAAGACATCAGAGACTAAGCTTCTTCTTCCTTTCTTATCAGTTTTCGATTCCTGTTTTTAGATTACTATGAGTAGCTAACTTTCTCTTGTAGAGGTGAACCGCCGTAACTCTGCTTTTACTACTTCTTTATATACCGTGATATATTAATGAATTAGTTTTAAAACGTAATTCGTGCTTGTTCTTTATTCGTTTGACTCTTTATGTGGGAAATCCTTACTAACTACGACTTTGTAACGGATTATACTTTTTCCTGTGTGATTTGTCTGAAAACGTGACGAGATAGTGTGTTGAGTGACACAACTCATTGTTGGTTTAGTAAGGGTGTCTGGATTAACTACTACTTGATCCTTTTGGCATGTTTCTTTGCTACCTGTAGACGGCAAGTACGTTGTTTGATTCTAAGTAGTTGGGAGTAGCATGGCAGAGGGAGGTTGGGCAACCTTTACACCTTTCCATCATTGATTTACAATAAATAAATTTAGGGTTTACTGCGTTTTAATTATTTTATCTGAGATCAAACTGCTTACTTTTATGCCATTAAATTCAATCGTTATTTGCTTGTTCCTATGCTAAGTGTCCGTGGAGAACGAAATCCCGAGTCAACTTTCTGCTATAAACTGTGGATTTGAGGACTTCCGACTTATAAATTTAATCTTGATTGTGTTTAGGGATTACAGGTTCTATAACGGAAAACGAAATCTCTGATTGCAAATCAAAATTTGGCACCGCTGCCGGGGACACTTGACCGCTCAAGCAAGTTTCGATCGACCAAGATAAGTTGAAATCTTTCTTTCGCTTTTTAATTTATGCACTGTCTTTTTAATACGTATAGCATAAACCCAAAAAAATCGTAAAACCTGTGAGAATCTATCTCCACAGCAAAAAATCCAAAAATATTTTCTTTCCCGTATTAGTTTATTTCTTATCAAAAACCCAAAAACAATTAACTTTAAATTTCTGTTTATTTTCTTTCTAGCAATTTTTTATTCGTATCTGCAAAGGTTTGTCTGTTAGTAAATTATGTAAGGCATGAGAAGTGCAGGAACATCAGTGGTAATGCTTAAAGACGACATAGATAAGCTTCAAAGGCGAAGACTGCCTACTACCATAATGGAATCATTTAGTGACATGAGTGGATAAGGAAACAGCAATGACAATCCATCTGGGAATGTCGCAACTACTGAACTTGAGGAACTGCTTAAGATTCGACTGGATATCCAAGCTGAGAGGGAAGAGCTGGAACGGGAAAGGCTAAGGATAGCCGAGGAAAGATTGAGGTTAGATGAAAACCGAAGAAGGGATAACTACGCAAGGGTGGAACAAGTAGACGAAGACGACATACCCATGCGTGACTATGTTATACCAAGGCTTACACCGCATGCCTCAAGCATCTATCTGGAAAGGATCGCGATGGAGTATGATATGAAGGGAACTCATCTGAACCAGCTACCACACTTCTACGGGAACCCAACTGAGGATCCGATGCACTTTATGAGGGAGTTCTACGCAATAGTTGGAGATATACCACTGAATGGGCTCACAGAATGTCAACTTAGAAGAACGGTCTTCCCCATATACTTAAGGACAAGGCGTAAGTGCTTATCTCACTACAGCCAGGCAGTTTGACTACATGGGATGAGGTCTTCAACAAGTTCATGCTCATATACTTCCCATTAAAGAAGACATCCGACCTGAACAGCCAGATAAAAAATTCAACCAATTTGACGGAGAAACCTTCCATGAAGCATGGGAAAGATACAAGGATCTACTTGACAGATGCTCTATGCACTCTTACGCGCTGTTTGACAAGGTCAACAACTTCTACAAGGGAATCGACCTATCAGCCAAGCACTCATCAATGGAGCATGTCAAGGAAACCTACTAGATGCACCCCCAAGAAGGATTTGGGAAGTGTGCGAGAACCTTAGTGAGAACTCTATGTAGAAAGGACGAGGAAGAAGGGTGGTTACTAAGGAGGTCAGAGCAATCGAGGAAACTCCTTTGAAACAGATCAGCAGTAGGATTGAAGCTATAAAGATAAGGATGGGAAAGAAGGATGTTGTGGATGAAGGACCGGAGGAACCAACACCACTGGAAGAGGCACTACGCGCAAGAATAAAGGAAATGGAGGCCGAGGAACCAACTGTAAGAACAGCTTATCCGCCAACACCCTCTCTTATCATACCGCACTGGAGCTAGCTTAAACCCACCCGAACTACCACCTAGACCACCCACTATGGCACCTGTTCCCACACCCCCACCTAGGCCTTCATAAAACCTGCTCAAGCCATCCTCCATGGAAGATAAGATAGATACCATAATGAAGGAGATGGGAGACATTGGGAAATTTGTGAAGCAGCAGGGTGAATTTATCGCGAGGACCAATTCCTTTATCGCCAAGGCTGATGATAACTTCAGGAGAACCGACAACACCTTGAGAGGAATGGAACTGAAGATTGGTCAAATCGCAAAAGAAGTAGGGAACCGCAATGTATCAAGGACAAGTTGCCGGGTCACACTGAGAGAGCTATGATGATTGTTGAAGCTGCCGAGGTTACAGGAATCAGGAGGGGAAACCGTACTAAATCTGGACGAAAGAACCCCGAAGGGACGCAAGTTAATGGCCTCAAACCTTCTCCTACAGCATCGGGTGTGAAATGAATTCTCCTGCCAAAGAAGGAAGGGCAAAACTAGTTCAACTAAAGAAGCCCGACCCTGGAGCTTTCGACATTGATATTGTTATCAGAGGGAATACAGCCACAGGAACCCTGGATCTAGGAGCCAACATTAATATGATGCCGCTCGCCGTCTACATGAAACTTGGCTTAACAGGAATGGTGGAAGTAAGAACCGCATACCGTTCTCGGCGGCTCTACTGCAACTACATGTGCCAAGGTACGTAATGTGATTACTCAGCTGGAGGGGCTCGATATTCTTGTAGACTACCTGATTGTGGACTGCGAAGACCCGGACAATGATACCATGCTTCTGGGAAGACCGTTTATGGCCACCACGAACACCATTATCAACGTGGCAAGAAGGAAGATTTCGATGAATATATCGAATCACCGGATAGTAATGGGGACTCCGAGTGAGACATTGGAGGAGGCAAAGGCAGCAAGGATCAATTTTGCCATAGATGACTGGTGGATGGACTCTGAAGAAGAATTGGTGGTTCCTTTTTAAGAGTTGCTAGCACCGAAGGACCTATTCAAGATGTACTGGGAGAGTGGAGAAGAATCAATTGAAAATACTCTTCCATCGATCCCCGACGAGCACATTAGGTCGGAGGACAAAAATTGGAGATGCGGATCTTCTAAGAGTGAAGGTGAATGGAACTACCCGGAGGAAATCAACGACTACTTAGAGTTTACTTTTCACATCGACAAAGATCCGGAGCTGGATGAGATCGAGGAAGAAGAAATGAAACGTTCGATAGAAGATTCGAGCTACGCGACAAAGGAATGGATGGACAAGTACTTCAATGGGACAAATAAGCGATCATGAAACCAGGGGTCGAGCTATAAGACCTAAAACAAGCGCTTCTTAGGAGGCAACACATTGTCATGTTTATTTTACACACTTGCATTTGCACTTTTTACCTTTCATTTTTGATTTCTTTACCAAACATCAGGTTTGGGGGAGGAAGACCCCATGAGATTTGCATGTAAGCCATAGTACTGATTTCACTCCAAACATGCAATCTCACGCGCTTTTGAGCCCAGGTACCATGGAAGAACGAAGGAGGATACCCATCGCAAGAAGATTAAACTCTTTGTGGAGCTCGTGAGCAATGCATAGCTGGGAGACCAATATGATATGCGGAGGAGGAATTGAATGAACAAGCATGGAAGCACAACACCGAGTGGGGAGTATCTGTCCTTCTTCTTCTTTACTTTCCTAGTTTCCTATCTACTATCTGCTAGGTTTGGGGGAAGAATTTGATTTGACTACTGCCTGCTAACTTGCTTGGTCTATAGAATCTTTTGAAATACTCTCACTAAGTAGTTTGCATTTTAAGATTATCTGTTACTTCTAAGGTCTTTTACTGGTTGAAAAATGTTCGATCTATGGGAGTACCGAGTGTGAGCCATGACTAAGATGAGGGTGGATTTGTTTTCTACTTGCAAAATTGTCAATATATGCTCGATCAATCCGACCCATGATACTTTGGTGAGTGAGTTTACTTGCTACTATAATTGAGTCCTATGTGCAACCGCAGAACACCGCTACCTCGAAGTCTTTATTTTCAAAGAACATGAATATGATTAGTGGTACTCACCTTTCTGAATCCTTTTCTATACCTTTCGCTAACCTCGCTTAAAGCTTTTTGAGCCCTTATGAAACTCCATCATATATCCTATACTTGCTTTACTAAAGCGATGACAGCAACCTACCGCCAAGCTTGAACAATGAAACAAAGCAACGAGTTCCAAAGAATGGATGAGAATCATGTTTTGATCATGATCGAGAATTGGTTTGGGGGAAAGTAGAGAAAACCCGACCCAGCTCGAGAAATTGGTTTGGGGGAGAAGTGGAAGATGATCATCATCGAAGGTAACTTTGTCGCCCCACTTATTACACGGCATAAAAAATCAATAGCTCTTGCTCTAGAAAAATAGAAAAGAAAGTCAAAAATCAAAGGTACAAAAGTCTCGAGTGGATCTCATTGTGCTCACTGCTTTCGTTGGTCATGTTATGATACTACCCACATACCGGTGTGGCCCTAGAAAGCTACATGTCCGTGAGGGTTGATGGCATGTATACCAAACCAGCACGCACAAAAGTGCAGAATTGGGTAAAACAGACACTACCAAAAAATGTAGAGACTAAAAGAGCCCAATGATGGCCAACCAAAAGCATACGAGTTAGTACTATGTGAATTTGTTTGGGACAGCTAATACTACTACTTATATTGACATGGGTTTAATTGTGAGGAGAATAAAGTTACTACTAGTATGAATGTCCAGCTTACTAGGAGATTGACTTTACCTGAGTTAAAAGCTGATGTGTTTAGCATGGGGAATAACAAGGCCCCTGGACCTGATGGTTTCAATCCATTCTTCTTTAAGAAAACCTGGTCTCTGTTGAGCTCCCTTCTATTTCATGCAGTTCATGAGTTTTTCCAAAATGGCAGGCTTCTTAGACAAGTCAACAATACTCCCATTACTCTATTGCCTAAAGTGGATAATCCTATGCATGTTAAGGATTTCAGATCAATTTCTTGCTGCAATACTGTCTATAAAGTTATCACTAAGATTCTTGCACAAAGAATTCAATTGATGATGCCTCATTTGGTGTTACCTAACTAGAGTGCTTTTGTTTCAAAAAGGATTATGCAGCATAATATCTTATTGAGTCAGGAGCTTGTGAAGGGGTCACTACAAGAATAACCGGATTTCGGGACGGATAAAATCCGTCCCTAAGTTAGGGACGAATCGGTGGTTCTAGAGACGGACTAGGGACGGATAGGCCTATCCGTCCCTAGTCCGTCTCTAGTCCGTCCCTATTAGTAATCCGTCCCTATTTAGGGAAGGATAGAATTATCCGTCTCTAAATTTAGAGACAGATAATTCTATCCGCCTCTAATTCGCCGACTAAAAAAAATTTAGGATGTATAGATCTATCCGCCCCTAAACTATCGTAAACCCTAATTTATAACTCTCTTCCTCCCACACTTACTAACCACTCCTTCTCCTTCTCTCCCACTCTACCACCACCACTCCACCACCGTTCGACCACCACTCCACCACCACTCCACCGCCGTTCGACCACCACTCCACCACCACGGGATCTCCGTCCTCCACCACTCCATCACCTCCACTGCATTCACCACCTCCACCACCACTCCACCACCACGGGCTCTCCGTCCTCCACCACTTCACCACCTCCACCACCACTCCACCACCTCACCACCACCGCCTCTCCGGCCCACCACGCCTCTACGCCCACCACCACTCCAACACCGCCTCCGCCCACCACCACTGACCACCACTTCCTCTCCGCCCACCACCACGCACCACGCCCTGCATCCACCACCACTTACATCTATATCGCCACCCCACCACAAGATCCGCCCACCACTATCTCCTACCATTCCAACAAGACCCAGATCCGCATCTAGATTTTTTATATCAGACATTGTAATTTCTTCTTTGTATTAATTATTATTAAATGTTGTATATCAGATTATTGAATATTGTATGAAATTGCTGGCTTATCCGTATTGAATAAAATTATCGCTTTATGATTGAATAATCAGATACAATTTTCGCTTATCCCTATCAATATTCAGATATAATTGTTTGTTTATCCGAATTGAATAAATTTATCGATTTATCCGTATTGAATATTCGTATAAAATTGTCTAAATATTCAGATTAAAATAAAATAAAAAATAAAAAATATTATTTAGGGACGGATATTTATCCGTCCCTTCGATTATTAGGGATAAAATATATCCGCCCTTATTTGGTTGAGACGCTGCTTTAAGGATTTAGCGCCTCTATCCGTCTTCAAATCCGTCCCTAACGGTTTAGGGACTAATCGCAGGGTTTAGATTTGGGGTTTAGGGACTAAAACCGCCCTAAACCCGATTTTTTTCAGAGGGTATGCTCGAGGAATATATCTCCTAGATGTCTTCGAAAATAAATCTTCAAAAGCTTACATGAGTCATTGAGCTTCCTCGTGAGCATTTTGATGTCTTATGGTTTTGATACTTGGTTTGTTGATAGAGTGATTACTTATGTCTCATCTCGTAGGTTTTCCTTTAATATCAATGGGAGTCTGGAATGTTTGATGGAAGGGAAGCAGGGTTTGAGGCAGGGGGACCCTTGAGCCCTTATCTCTTTGTATTATGTATGGATTATTTGACCAGGTTACTTCAGAGGTGTGATTCTATGCCTGACTTTTCTTATCATCCCAAGTGCAGAAATCAAGTCGTCCAACTAGGGTTTGCGATGATTTGATGGTTTTCGTAAGGTTGATGTCTCATCTCTCCAAGTTGTTAAGGGAATTTTGCGCTTGTTTTCAAGCTTCCGTCCGTCAAAGTTATTGTCGATAAGATTACCATTTTCTTTGGAGGTATCTATGGAGGAAAAGTCGATATGATGAATGTGGTGGGTTTTCCAGAGGGCGTTTTCTATTAGGTATTTTGGACCGCCTTGCCCAAGGAGTCTCAAGGTCGCTGATTATGATCCTCTTATCAAGAAGCTCACTTCTAGGATCCAATTCGACTACTAGGCATTTGAAGTTATGGCAGATTAACACTTCTTCAATCAGGTTGTATGCTATCGAGAGATTTAGGAGGAGTATCAGCTTGGAATGTGTCAGTCAACCAAAGAGTCGCTGGGGTTTGGGCATTAAAGAAGTGTTAGCTTGAATAAGTGTGTGTTTAGCAACTATCTCTTCGAATCGGCCGATCACTCTCGTTTCTTTGTGGCACACCGGTTGCATCAGACATCAAGATGTTTGGCATATTGCTCCTAAGCAAGGACATAGTCCCTAGTTCAAGAGTTTGTTGAAGGTTAGAGATTTCATGCTGGTTATATGTTCTGAGTCTGAGATTCAAGATTTGGCTATGCAGGGGGTTAAAGTGAGAATGCAAAGGCTTTATGAAGTTTTCAGAGGTGGGCAGGCTGCTGTTCCTGTGCCTTGGGCTTCTTTTGTCTGGAATAAATATTCTCAACCCAGAGTATCCTTTTGTCTTTGGCTGGCTTGTTGGGATAGGTTACCTTTTAAATCTAGGTTGTTTAAGTGGGGGCTAGTCAGTGATAATGTGTGTGTGTTGTGTCATCATATGGAAGAAACTAGGGATCACATTTTCTGTCATTGTCCTGTTGTTCTGCCAGTGCTGAAAAGATTTCTTAGACTTATTAATGTGTACCAGGTGCCTGGTAGGTTTCGGGATTATGTTCAGTTGTTTCATAGGTGTACTAGACAGCAGGGTTCTATGTTTCAAATTAGGGCTGTTGTTGTTTGTTCTGTGCTGGATAAGATTTGGTTTTTGAGAAATGCTGTTATTTTTAGAAATGAGCAGGTGCAAGTGGAGGCTGTTTGTAAGCAAGTATGTCATGATTTGCTGTTCAGGTTGGCTTGTTTCAAGACTAATAGGTATTTGAGAACTGTTATGTTCAAATTGCAACAGATCATTTAGTTTTGTTGAGCAGCTGGGTTGTTTGTTCTGGAGATGGTATTATGCTTGTTGGGTATGTTTTTGGTCTTTGCAGGTATAGTAGCTGCGCAGGTGTGGGTCTATTGTTGTATCAACTTTAGTTCTTGGGGTAGTGTTCCTTTCTTTTGCTTGGATCTCCTCCTCCCCTGAGTCCTGAATTGAGTATCAAGGATCTATTAACCTAGCATTTTCTGGCTTGCCTCGCTAATCAGATAATCCAAGAAGTGTGATCACGCCTGCATCGAATCATGGTGGGATATAGCTAGCCTTGCTCCATGATTTGGAATCACGCTTGACCGAATTTAGCCGAGTGCGGAGAGATGGTGCCTTTGCTGCGATTGTAGTCATAATCCTAGATTAGCGCTACTTTCCTAGCCGTTAGTTTATTAGTTTAGTAGCTACTCTGGCTTCTAGCCTTGATAGTTTAGAGAGTTTTTGTACTGAGGATGGGTTTCCTCCTCTTACACTATTTGTACTGCTCTTTTTCTCAGTTTATGGACTTTAATTTCCTCGAAGAAACAAAAAAAAAAAAAGAGAAAAATAAATGAGCAAGTAGTCTATGTGTTAAGCAACCGATGGAATAGTTACGATGATAGAAGAGAAGATGGAGAATTGTCATTACGAGAAGACGACGTCGAAGGAAGGAACTCTATGTCCGAAAGGATAAGTCCCCCTGAAATATCCTTTATTCTACCTTGTTATCATTTAATGATACTTGGCCTTTCACTCCTCTGTATATTATCCTACCTATTTTACTTACCAAGCCAACCTAAGTACTACTTTGATTTGTGCCTTGACTTTTGGGATCAGGATTGCATAACGTTACCGCGAGGTAATGATTTTGAAGTACATCTATAAGGACATTAGGTTACACTTGTAACCACTGGCTATTGTGAGTGATGCTTACTTGTTATTTGTTTGCTGTTGAGTCATGAAGTTGGAACTCAAACTAAACAAGTCAGTAGAGTCTGTAATCTCGAAACTGGCTACTTGTTTATGTGGTGATTTATTCTTGCTGCTCATTTCATGGTCACTTCTTAATTATCGTTTTTGCCTTGCTCAAGGATGAGCAAGAAACTGGTTTGGGGGTGTTATGTGACAATGAAATGTGCGATTTAGCATACTTTTAGACCCTAGATGCAATATTTGTATCGTTTTATGGTCAATTACCATTGTGTGTTTTCTGTTGGTCATGATCGCATTTTTTAGGATTTGCACGATTTCAGGCACCAAAACGGCATAATTGTGTCAAATTGGGACAAGGAAGCGAATAGGTCGGATTGACCATTGCACGGAGTTCGAGGAGTCAAAACATGTAATGCGACCAACCAATGCAAAGATAATTGAAGATGCAACAACTTTGTAGAAGACCACTTTTCGAGGAAACGGGTTAAGCGAAATTGAAGAATGTAAGTCAGATTCAACTCGAAGACATCGTGACTGCGTCGCCTATGGACCGCAGAGAGGGTCACTGCGTTTAGTTGTGTACCGCAGTGCACTGCCTGTTTTCTTTCTGGTCTGTTCTTCTGGCCTGTAAGGCTAAGGCCCTAAACCTTCCTTATACACTAATGGCGGTGGGAGCTCGTGATGTCACCTATAAATAAGACCACAGGGGTCTCAGAATTCCACACAGCTCACAAAGCAGCTCTTCTGAGAGACACCCAGTCGTCGGGGAAGTGAAACCCTAAACCGCTGGCCGTCAAGCACCAAGAAGGAGGAGACCCTAGAAGCAGCAGCACGAAGACATCAGAGACTGAGCTTCTTCTTCCTTTCTTCTTAGTTTTCGATTCCTATTTTTAGATTACTATGAGTAGCTAACTTTCTTTTGTAAAGGTGAACCGCCGTAACTCTGCTTTTGCTACTTCTTTATATACAGTGATATATTAATGAATTAGGTTTGAAACGTAATTCGTGCTTGTTCTTTATTCGTCCGACTCTTTATGTGGGAAGTCCTTACTAACTACGACTTGGTAACAGATTATACTTTTTCCTATGTGATTTGTCTGAAAATGTGACGAGATAGTGTGTTGAGTGACACAACACATTGTTGGTTTAACTACGACTTGATCCTTTTGGCATGTTTCTTTGCTACCTGTAGACGGCAAGTACGTTGTGTGATTCTAAGTAGTTGGGAGTAGCATAGCAGTGGGAGGTTGGGGAACCTTTACACCTTTCCATCATTGATTTAAAACAAAGCAATTTAGGGTTGACTGCGTTTGAATTATTCTGTCTGAGATCAAACTACTTAGTGTTCTGCCATTAAATTCAATCATTATTTGCTTGTTCCTATGCTAAGTGTTCGTGGAGAACGACATCCCGAGTCAACTTTCTGCTATAAACTGTGGATTTGTGGACTTCCGACTTATAAATTTAATCTTGATTGTGTTTAGGGATTACTGGTTCTATAACGAAAATTGAAATATCTGAGTGCACATCACCTGCTAATGAGAACCCAATCTGCCAACTCGGTGGGATTGCCCGTAGGGGAAGCCCCAGTGCTCCCCATACATAATCAGCCACAGGGGCAAGCTACGATAGAACATGTGGTCGAATCCAGGGGACCCCCAACTCACGAAATACCGATCGATCCGAAAATATCAGAGCACCAAGCAGGAGAGCTCCTGAGGATTTGAGAAATCTACTGAACAACTGGGCATGTAATAACTAGAATCCCAGAACCACCCAAGCGGCAAGTAGGGGGGAGAAGAGGGGAGTCGAAGGAAGGAACCCTCGTGACCCCACTCCATCCCAGGTCTCTACAAGAGACCGACGTCCACGGCACAATGATGGGAGGAACCGGTACAATGACCGGTATGATGACCAGGGAACCCCCAGCGGATACGGAGGAGAAACCTCACTGCATCTGGAGAAATCATTCGGATGATAGATCACTCCTCGGATGAAAGGATGGAAGATCATGAGTACTATAGGGGAAGAGGTAGGAGTCAGGAAAGATGGAGAGAAAATCGGAGGGAAAGAACTAGATCTAGATCCGAAAGAACCTATCGACGGGATTTGCCTATGGGTGAAACATAAAGAGTTAGGGAGCAAGTGAGAATTCATGAAGCGGCCTTGGATCTGGAACAATCAAAGCTTGAATCGTTTACCCAACCGAACGACATCATCAAATATGGAAGGAGTCTGAATCCTTTGTGCCCGGCAATGAGGGTAGAAGAATGACCTCCCGGAAGAAGTGCACTGATGTGCTCAAATTAATACTTAGTAAACAAGTAGTAAGTAGTTGTTGTAGACAGACAATGCTAACCATAGGATCGTTCGCTAAGGAACCAATTAAGCTACCACAACGAAATGAGAGCAAACAGTTACTTGTGAAAACAGATTGAATGATTTAGGTTTTGAATACTTTCTAAACTAGAAATTAGAATAAAGCAAGTAAATGGTTTAAATCAAAGAGATAGAGAGAACACAGTAGTTATGATCGAGTAATGCTAATACGCTCTAGGAAAATCGTTCATACTTGTCACGGTCGGTGTACACAAATCAGTCAATCCAAATCCACCAATCGTTATTCGAATTTTTTGAAATAGAGAAACCATGGGTCATCGATCCACGATCCTTAACCGGAAATGATTTTGAAAGTCTCAATCTAGCTTATTGGATTGAAGGTTTTACGAAGATTTAAAGATAGACGAACCTATATGAACCAATCTAAACCCTAGAAACGAATATGCATAACCGTCACATAACTACCATGTTCGAAGTGGTTTAGCTATATGAAAGAATTCAAGATATTGCTCATGCTAAACATAAACAGAATGATAATCGCATGCAAGCTCAAACAATTCGACAAACAAGAATAAGAACGAATTGCAAAGAGATAAACAATAGAGAATTATCATAATAACCAGGAATTTGATATCAATCCTTCAATCAAAGATAAAACCAAGCTCCAATGTGGTTCAATCTCCAGAATAATGTCTAGGAGGTTTTTTCTAAGAACTAGGTTAAAAGAAAGTATGAAAGAAAGAATCAAAAATCTAATCTAATAAGGAAAGCAAAACTCTTATCCTGCGCTTCTCGCCACGGCGGAAGGAATAGCTCACCGCGGCGAGCCTTCTTAATTGAAGAATATATAGCCTCATAATTTTACCATGCGAGCTTCAATCTTCAAAACAAAGGTTTATTCAGAAAATCTCGCCACAAGGACTAATTCCTTGGCCATAGCCTTCTTTAATCGCAGAAGATATACATTCGCTAAATCTCGCCAAGGATCGATTTCGCCGCATGTAGCCTTCTTGCAATTTCCAGCTCCAAGTCAGAAATCTACGGCCAAAGCCATGCTAAACTTGTCCTCATTTAGCTCAAAAGACATCGATTCCTGCAAAATGTAAATAAAACACCAAAGCGTAAAAACGAACTACAAAGACTATTAAACTAAAGACAAAGACTCACAAAGACTGCTAAAAAAGGACCAAATGAGACTCTAAATTATAGTCTCATCAAACTTCCCAAACCGAACCTTTGCTCGTCCCCGAGCAAACAAACAAATTAAAACAAACTAGACTCTAGACTACAACACATAATAACGCACAAATGAGTCAATCTTCCAAGTGACTGAACTCTACCATTGTAAGCGTTAAATTCACAAGATGCAAAAGGTTTTGCACTCAACCGACCTTGACAGAAATAGTGCACAAAAAATCCTGCAAGAGAGTTTCTCAAATAAATAGCACTTCAGCCTAACTCTCCAATCCCTCGCAAGGAAATCCTAAACTATTCTCTCTCACACTTTGGAAGTGTCCAGTGGGTTAAACACTCAAGAACAATAAGAGAAAAGAAAGGTGACTTTCGTCACAAAGGTGCCTCAAATACCTCATGCAATGTACTCAACCAGTTAAGTCAGAAGGGACTTTTTCCTTGCGTATAGCATCTTGCCAAGACATACAACCAACTTCCATAAACCACATATTTGCATCAAATGAATTAAATTCTAATCAATTTGGCCACTATGGACTCTTTTAGTCTCACTGTTTTGGTAGTGTCTGTTTTACCGAAGTTCGCACTTTTGTGCGTGTCAGTTTGGTGTACGTGCCATCAACCCTCACGGACATACGGCTTTTTAAGACCACGCCGATATATAGGTAGTATTTCAAACACGCCTAACACGACTATGGTGGTGACAAGCACCATAGATACACTCCGCGACGATTCAACTAATCAGGGGAATACATATTACAAGATTTGAGCAATAACATCATAACGAAGCAGATTTCTTCTCCCCAAACCGGTTCTTCACAATGCACTGGCTTTCTACAAAATGAAACATGAAGAGCATGTTGTTCGTCATACTTAACTTAACTGAGTACACATGATAATGAAAAGGCGCAAACAAGAGGGTTTGCACTTCCTGAAAGGATCACACCGCCGTATAATATTTTTTCATCGGCTTAAAGTTTCTCACCGGCTTTTTGGACTAAAGAGTTAAACAAACTTGCTATTTACAGGAAAAACAAACTTACGAGATCTTAAATCCACTACACTATCTCAGTTGAGAATCGCAAACGAAGCAAAGAAGCATATTTAACAATCACAATAGAGGTTTTCGTAGCTTGGAAGAATGACTCACGAAAGACTCTAGAGAAGAAAAGAAAAATGACCTAAACAAACAGAAAGTAAAGGGCGAAAGACTCTAGAGACTCAGAAAATAGAGAAAATGCAGACAAGACAATAGAGAGCACATTCCCCCTCCCCAAACCTAAACTCAAGCATGTCCTCAAGCGTAGAGTAAAGAAGAAGAAAAAGAATGGGGTCAACAGTGACTTGCCTGCAAGTGTACCTTTAAAGTCATGTATAAGACTCTTCCGCATTGGCTAACGGGTACTCTGGAAGTTCTTAGCTCTTCTGGTTGGTGCAACTCTTAACCGGAAATGATTTTGAAAGTCTTAATCTAGCTTATTGGATTGAAGGTTTTACGAAGATTTAAAGATAGACGACGAACCTATATGAACGAATCTAAACCCTAGAAGCCAATATGCATAACCGTCACATAACTACCATGTTCGGAGTGGTTTAGCTATATGAAAGAATTCAAGATATTGCTCATGCTAAACATAAACAGAATGATAATCGCATGCAAGCTCATATAATTCGACAAACAAGAATAAGAACGAATTGTAAAGAGATAAACAATAGAGAATTACCACAATAACCAGGAATTCGATATCAATCCTTCAATCAAAGATAAAACCAAGCTCCAATGTAGTTCAATCTCCAGAATAATGTTTAGGAGCTTTTTTCTAAGAAATAGGTTAAAAGAAAGTATGAAAGAAAGAATCAAAAATCTAATCTAATAAGGAAAGCAAAACTCTGATCCTGCGCTTCTCGCCGCGGCGGAAGGAATAGCTTGCCGCGGAGAGCCTTCTTAATCGAAGAATATATAGCCCTCGCATAATTTACATGGCGAAACAAAATTCTCCTTGGGCGAAGCTTCAATCTTCAAAATAGAGGTTTATTAGAAATCTCTTGCCAAGGATCAATTCCATCGCATGCGAGCCTTCTTTAATCGCAGAAGATATACATTCGCTAAATCTCGCCGTCGCGGCGAGCCTTCTTGCAATTTCCAGCTCCAAGCTCTTAAAATCTCGCCACGGTGAGCCATGCTAAGCAGCTTGTCCTCATTTAGCTCAAAAGACATCGATTCCTGCAAAATGTAAATAAAACACCAAAGCGTAAAAAGGAACTAAAAAGACTATAAAATTGAAGACAAAGACTCACAAAGACCGCTAAAAAGGGCCAAATGAGACTCTAAATTATAGTCTCATCATGCACCTGCATCCAAAGAAACATATGAAGGAAATTCTTGCCCCGTCAACCATAGAATCCGATTCGAGGCATCTTTGGGAGGAATGGGAGTACCCGATAATGTGAAGGCCCAACTGTTCCCAAACACCCTCTACGGACCTCCAATGACTTGGTTGAAACAACTCCGGCCTGACTCCATTATGTCTTGGGATCACTGACTAGCAAAATTTACCCTAAAATATGAAAATTTCCTCGAGATAGCCAGATCGGTCAGCTATCTAGCAGAAATCGTACAGAAGGAACATGAAAGTTTGAGATCCTTCGTGAAGAGATTTGAACAAGCCGCGACCCTAGTAGAGCCACACCCCATCAAAGAACAAATCATGCACATGGGTGAAAACACCAACAACGCTTCATTCCGCTACAAACTTATTGATGCGGGCATGACCACAGAACGAGAACTTACTAAAATGGTTAAAAAGTTCTTAAGCACGAATGAAACCCTAGAAAAAATGGTGGTAAAGGCAGAGGTCAAGAAAGTAAAGCCAGTACAAGACAACCCAAGATTAGGGAACCAACTCTTCGAGCAGAAAAGAAAAGGCGACAGGAGAGGACGGATCGAGGAAAGAAGAAGATCCCCTCGCACACTTTACGTGAACTACACTGACTTGAAGGCTCGCAAGGAGCAAATCCTAACCATCATGCAAAGTAAAGGAGTTCCGTTCGAATGGCCAGCAAAACATCAAGAGACAAGATTCACTCGAAACTCGAATGAGTACTGCCACTGTTGGTCCAGATAACGACAAAGTAAAAGAATAGGGTGGGGGGAATAGTCTTTACAAAATTTTAACGATAAAACAGTTTCTCAGATACTTTTGAAGGTATATGATACTTAGTCTCAGAGAGCGGAAGTCTTTTCAGATAAGTGCACGTGCTCAGCAAGCTATAAATGTGTAAATACTCAGCAAGGTATAATAAATACAGAAAGTAAATGCAGTAAGTAAATAACAAAAAACTTTTATAGTGGTATCTGAGGGTGGCGTAATCCCTCAACTAATCCACTCGCCCTTTCTCAGTACTTGAATTCACTAAGATAAGATTATGAGTTCGCCTTACAAAATCCTCTATTGATCCCTTTGACACTAGGTTCCCAACCAAGTGTTCTCCTTGAGTTATTCCCTGGTTTTCCCAACCAAGTACTTCCTCTACTCAGTAACCTTTGAGCTATTCCTTAGTTTTCCAAACTAAGTACTTCCTATGCTCATCGCCGGTGTGGTGTTTTGGTTATGGTAGTTTGTCAGGTGAGCAGGCTCTTAATAAATTTTACAATTATGTAGGAGTGCTCTGTAATCAAGATTACTTAATACACATTTCAATATATGGTAACTTGTTCTTTCGACCTAAGTCCCGATGTTGTTCAAGAGAATGAATCACAGATATAAGTCGCAACTATATCTTCTGGATTCAACTCCTTCACAATATACAATTCTTGTTAAGGATCAGGACATTTAGAACTTTCGTGCTACTTAGAATTCAAGAGCTTAAGTCACAACAGTAAGCTAGAGAGTAAGTAGGTAGAAGGCTTGTATGCTTGAGAGTATATCGCAATTGATGTTCAGTCTAAGGTGTATTTTCAAGCATTCTAAGTGGTGATATTTATAGTTGAAAATTAGGCCGTTTGAATTACTATCCGTTTGGCTCAATGAAATTCAAACTAACGATATCAGAAGTTAGTACGACAGTGAGCTTTGTCTCTTTTCAGAGATTTTCTCTTTGTGTTCAGACATCTCTGTCTGCGTAATTAATGCACTGTACCAACTTTTGTCCAGTAGTGTCAACGGAAAAATGCAAGCTATCTGAGGCTTTGCAAGTCCTTTCCCAGTGACCTATAGTGCTTCAGATACTTATTGAAACGTTTGTCTCTCAGACACTTAGTTTCTCCAAGGTCTTCAGCAATCTTGTGCAGTCTTCTGATCTTCAATAAAATAGTTCTTCTGTTGGATGCTTCCTTCTTGGTCTTCTTTTAAATATATAAAAAATTACATTCAGAGACCGAACATCCTATACAAGATTTTCTAGACTAACATACTCAGTAAGCTTCCTCTTTTACAATGTTCAAGTGAACTAAGAGTACTAGTTACCTTTCTGAGCTAAGATAAGTCATTATGGTTTACTGATCAGAATCTAAACAGATATTCCTAATAGCCACTTCCATAAGCAAGTGGGACACTCAACCAGAAAATGTACACACCTCAAACAAGAAATCCAACGATTGATCGAATTGGGATATCCATAAGAGTACATCATGAAGCGGCCCAATGGTGGTGAGCGGCGCAACCAGGAGCGAGGAAATATGTCTAATGATCAATGAAGCACAAGGGACCGTAGGAATACCACTCCCCGTAGAACTAGTCCCTAGCAAGACAGAAATGAGAGACATGGCCCGGATGAAGTCGCTGGAAAGCCCAGAGAGCCTCAGTTTTTCCTGGACCACCTAGTCCCAGGGGGCGACGAGATGCCAGGAGATCTCCGAGCCCTAGGAGACAACGAGAGAACCAGAGATCGCCAAGTCCTGCATGAGGGAACGGAGGGATGGCCTACATAGGGACACAACCTGCCTATGTAGATGACAACCCGGTAATTTATGGAAGGATACTCAGTATCGCTGGAGGACCCACTGGTGGAGACAGCAGAAATGCACGGGAGGCAACAGCAAGATCACTGATGCGCTCAAAATTAATACTTGTAAAATAACACAAGTAGTAAAGCGGTTGTCGTAGTATAACAAGGCTTAAACCACGTGGTCGTTCTCGAGGAATTGATTGCTAGTTCTAAGGTGTAGGCTCAAGGTGTGACTTGTAAACATATAGTGTGGGTAAGGTTGATACTTCAAAACCCTACAACAAATTACAATACAAGACAAGGTAATACCTAGATCATGCAATTTCTACAATTAAAACGAAGCAAGCTGATCTTTCAAAAGTCTTTAATATAGCTAATGGTACATCGCTCATGAATGCAACAACTTTGTTATTGCAAAATCGAACCAGATACAGATTATAAGTACGTAGGAGTTATGGCAAAAAGCTTGTCACTAGCTATGCCCTCATCCGGATATATACTAATTAGAGGTAAAGACTGATGCAAGTTCACAACGATCAAGCATGCGTTCCACGAGATAACAATATGTCACAATACAAGTTATTAACGGAATCCACCTAACTCGTACGATTGAATACCTGGGCGCCTATTAGTCTCTGTAATCGTCAGAAAGATCAATAATGCTTCTTTGAATTAAAAGAGAGATTGAAATCTCTAAGTGTTTACAATGCTTGAATTGAAAATATGAAAGTAGAAGTGATGAAGATATGTCCTAATGACTGATACAAGGGTCCTATTTATAGACCAAGGAAGAAGAAAATAGAAATCATGGGAAAAACTGGCATAAAAACGTGGGTTGAATTTGTCAAAACAGACCTCACCGCGGTGAGGGACCTTACCATTCCACTCACCGGGCTACTACCCTTTCTGCCTTCTTTTCTGCTTCATTGTACTGCGGTGAGGCTCCTTGTTGCAGGAGCTCACCACGGTGAGCCTTGTGTCCGGGAAAATCAGAATTTTCCCACTTTCCCCTATTTTCTCTCCCTTTTCCAACCTCCATGTCACCTCTCTTGGAGTATTGGCCCACTAACTTGGCCTAGTGGTGCTTCTAGAAGGTTTTGAAATCTTACTTTGCACTTTGGTCCTCCATTTCCTTGCCAATGACGCTTAGACACCTAAAAATGCACAAAAACACACAAAAAACCCAAACGTGACATGGAACAAAAATGGATATCGCTGGATATGATATGACCAAGGTACTCATCGACACTGAAGCCTCTTCCGACATTCTTTTCATGAGCACGGTCAGAAAAATGGAAATGAGCCTGAGAGGAATGCTACCCGTTACAACTGACCTTGATGGCTTTGGAGGTCGAGGATCGCACAAGAGGAGTCCTTTATCTCTCGATCTCGATGGGGAAGGCACCATTCAGAGTTACCAAACAGGTTCCATTCGTCATTACAGACGCGGACTGCGATTACAATATCATCTTGGGAAGACCTGCACTGAATCAATTCATGGTGTTGGTATCAACCTTCCATTTGAAAATGAAATTCCCAATCAAGGTGGATCGAGCCTCAACAAAGATCGGAGACGAGCGTGGGAATGTTACACCCTCTCCACCAGAAGAGCTTCCAGGCCCTACAGAGATGAACGAAATATCAGAAGGGAAGAAGCTAACATAAAAGCGAAGAAGCAGTGTCTGTTCATACATGAAAAGACCAAGACAAAGGAAGGCAAGACCCTGGGCAAAGGGATTAACGGCTAAAATTGGGGTTGATAAATGAAATATCACCATCACCACAAAGAAGGCGAGGATAGAATTGAGGAATACAAGGTCATCCCACCGTAACCCGGAGAAACACCGACTAAGAGCTTCTTCCATGAGAACCGATGGCCCCTCATGAGGACATCTTGAAATCCTTCATAGAAGGTTACCCAGAAAACCGTGAAGATTTGGTCGAAATGGACGGAAACAACCATTAAGATGGTGGCCTTCCTGAGGAAAAACGCCGATGTCTTTGCATGGGGTTACCAAGGAACTGACTGGAATTGATCCCCGTGTCGTGGTTCACGAGCTCAACGTCGACCCAAACGTCCGACCCATCTTCCAGAAGAAGAGGGACGATATCCCTGTCCACAACAAAATTATTGCGCAAGAGGTCGAGCGGCTTCTCAAAGCAAGACATATTCGGAAATCCATTATTGACCGGATATGCAACGTGGTCCTAGTGGAAAAGAGCCTGGAAAGTGGAGGATGTGTAATGAATTTACAAGCCTCAATCATTTTTACCCAAAAGATCCATACCTCCGCCAAGAATTGACTAGTTAGTGGACTCAACCGTGGGGTGTGTGATGAGTCGATATTTTAACAACTCATTTAGTCTTTTTTGCCGTATTTTGTTATGTCCTTTAGCCCTTTTTATAGTATTTTAGTGCATTTTTCACGTTTGGGTATCTTGTGTGTTTTTGTACTTTTTCAGGTGTTTTAGTGTAAAAGGCAAGGATTTGGAGGAGAGTATACAAAATTGAAGCTTATCTAAGCTTCTAGAAGCACACCAAGGACAAGTAGTGGGCCACTCCAAGTAGGTGACAAGGAGGTTGAGAAAAGGGAGTAAAAATAGGAAGAAGTGGGAAAAATGGGAATTTCTCCGGATGGGAGGCTCACCGCGGTGAGCTCCAGTAACACGGAGGCTCACCGCGGTCTAGAAGTGCAAAACAAGATCGAAAAGTCTCGCAGAGGAGTAGAATGCGGCGAGCTAGGCACCATCCAGAGGCTTACCGCGGTGAGTGCTGAACATGACCAGTTCAACCACGATTTCTGGCAGGTTTTCCCATGATTTCAAATTTCTACTTCCTTGGTTCTATTAATAGGTCACTTGTAATCGCCTTTAACATATTTTCAGACCTTCTAAGTCTATTTTCTTTCAATTCAAGTATAGTAAAGACTCTAGAGATTCAATCTCTCTTGCAATAGAAGTATTATTTCCTTGACGATCTCTTGTCACTAACGATCTAGGTATCAATCGCAAATTATTTTTAAGTTTTAATGCGTGATGTGTTGTTACCTTGATTACAGAATCTTGGTGTATCGGTGTGAACTTGTTAGTGTCTTAATCATTAATTATGCTATATCCGTATGATTGCATAGCTCGTGACAGGCTCTTTGTATTGATTACGTACTTATAGCCCGTATTTGGTTGAACTATCAATAGCAAGGTGATGAACTGCGATTAGTGTATCCTTAATTGGTCATTCAGCACACTTTATGAAAGGATTTATTTAACTTCATTGTTTGTAGAATTGCATGATTTAGGTTTTACCTTGTCTTGTGCACGTTAGATTATATTCTAGGGTTGAAGTATCACTATCCACGATTCTGATAACTAACACAAGCGAGTCTATTGTATAGAACTAGCTTAATCAATTCCTCGAGAGAACGATCATGTGGTTAAAAGCCTTGTTTGTCTATAACAATCGCTTTTCCTACTTGCGTCAATATAAGTACTAATTTCTGAGCGCATCAGAAATTGGCGTCGCTGCTGGGGAATTGATTCCTACGTTCTTTTAGAGTAGGAACAATTGTGTTCGTTGCGTATCATTTATTTTTCTATTTCAAAAACCAAAGAAAAGAAATTCAAAAAATATTTCTGGAAAGGAGGGCCCATCGCAGTGAGCTGGGGAAGAAAATGAGCTCACCGCTGTCCGGATAGACAGAATGTAATTCCATCTTTCTAGACCGCGGTGAGAACACCTTCTCCTAAGCCTCACCGCGGCAAGCCCTGCCGAGTAGGAAAGCTGGAGATCCCTTTTTAATTCAATTTTCAAACTCGGACACAAAGGCGACTGAGCGCCTAGTGCGAATGGAGCAAATGCGCAAAGCTCGGATGGTTGATTGACAACAACAGTATGGAGGAGGATCTTCTTCCAGACCCCACGGTCCGCCCTCTTTCCATTGATCATGCCGACCGAGGTATACTACGGGCGGTAACTCTACAACTTACTCTACAACTTACTCTACGACCGAGGTATTCTTTATGCTAGGGTCTAGTTATTGAATAGATTTGGGGAGGGAAGTTGTATGTTCTTTTGAATAAATGCCTCGGTATGACCTTTTTACGCTGCATTATATATATGTATATATGTGTTTCTTTGTTTTTCTATTTTTAATTTGGTGGTGTTAAGTGGTATGTTAGCTACTCCTGTGATTATGTGGGGTGATATGTTAGTCACTTTTGCGTAGTCTTGTGAGTCGTCTTTTGGCCTAATGTTTTGGCCTATTTCAAACTTTTTTGAGTGTAGAGTTTGAGTTCTTTTAATAAGTCGGTTATCTATTGCAAAAGATAAGTCTTTTACTGATGTGATCTTTGATGGCCTTTAACTAGTATTAAGGAATTTTAAAAAATCACTTTAGTCCGTTTCACTTGTAAATAGAAAGTCTTCCTATTGTAGTAGTCAAATAGAACGGCAACTATTTCTATTCTATGTATTGATTTCGACACTTTCACTAAAAAGTCCTTTCTGATTCGTTTGAATTGAGTGCAAAAGCATGTAATATTAATGGTAGCTTTGTGACATTTGTTGTCACTTTCCTAAGTTATGTCTTGAGCGATTACCCTTATTTACTGGACACTTCCAAAAGAGAGACTTGAGTTGCATTTATGTTATCCTTTGTGAGGGACTGCTAGGGTAAGACGAACTTTTATTTACTTGTGAAACGGAAGATTGTGATCTTTGCTAAGCTACTTGCCAACGTTGGAGGGGATACAAGTTTACATCAGTTTTGGGCTTGACTTTTGCAATAGTTGTTCCGGTAGATTGTTGATTGAACTCTTCTGGTCTTCTGTGTTGTGTCGTGTCTTTGCGTTTTTTCTTTTCTAGGACGTTTTAGAGTTTTGTTTGCTCAAGGACGAGCAAAGGTTCGGTTTGGGAAGTTTCATGAGTCGATAGTTTAACGACTCATTTAGTCTTTTTTTACCGTATTTTGTTATGTCCTTTAGCCCTTTTTATAGTATTTTAGTGCATTTTCACGTTTGGGCATTTTGTGTGTTTTTGTACTTTTTCAGGTGTTTAGTGTAAGAGGCAAGGATTTGGAGGAGTGTATGCAAAATTGAAGCTTATCCAAGCTTCTAGAAGCACACCAAAGCCAAGTAGTGGGCCACTACTCCAATGAGGTGACAACGAGGTTGAGAAAAGGGAGTAAAAATTGGAAGAAAAGGGAAAAATGGGAGTTTCTCCGGATGGGAGACTCACCGCGGTCCGGAAGTGCAAAATAAGATCGAACAGTCTCCCAGAGGAGTAGATCGCGGCGAGCCAGGCACCATCCAGAGGATCACCGCGGCGAGTGCTAACATGACCAGTTCAACCACGATTTCTGGCAGTTTTTTCCCGTGATTTCAAATTTCTACTTCCTTGGTTCTATAAATAGGTCACTTGTAATCAGTCTATAACATATCTCAGACCTTCTAAGTCTTTTTTCGTTCAATTTGATGAGTCGGTTTTACATCGTCACACTTGGTCTTTTTTACCGTCTTATTGTCGTCCTTAAGTATAGTTTTTATTGGTTTTCCTAGAGTATTTTTACTTGTTTTGTTCTTTGTGTGTTTTGTAAGTATTTGGCTAAACCGCGCTAATTGAAGGCAAAATGGGGTATTTTACATGCATCTACAAGATATGGAGTTCCAATGCCCTGAATGGATGCTAGAAGTGGAGCGTGAAGGCCAAAATACTAAGAATTGGAGTCAAAAGGGCAAAACCGTCCTTCCAGAAGAATCGTTGATGCTGTGGAGGAGCCGGTAACGCCAGCCTTCCTCAGAATTTCACCGGCAAAGCCAAAGATAGTAATCGTGATGCTACCGGTATGTCATGACGCCAGTTGCTTGTTTTCTGTCGATTTTTGCCGTTTTATTTCCTAATTTGTTTAGACTTGTTTCTTTTAGTTTCTATTAGTTAGAACAAGACAGAATTAGTTTTCAATATCATCTATTGTCAAGTTTTCATACTTTGCTCTCAACCTAGACCTATTTTCCAAGGCAATTACCTATCAAGGCGTTATCTACATACTCTTTGCATCGATTCGATTCAGGTTCTCAATTCTACCTAGAGTTTGTGATACGAAGGGTAACAATTGTATCACCGTTCGAATCCTTGATTTTAAGTATTAGATTATGTTTATTGCTTGTTTAATTACGATATTGATTATGTCTTCGCATGTCATGAGTAGCTAAACACCCTGATTATGGGGTGGTGACAGATTCAATGCATGCTAGTTAGGGTTCATGTTATTATATACATAAGATGCAATTTACTCTGTGCCGTTTTGATTAATTGCGTATGTAGTTGTCTGTTTGATGTTCGTTACATCCAAATCACCAATGGATTAAGCATTTGATCACTTATAAGAAAACGTCTTGCGTCTTGATATATCCATTGGTTCGTTGCAAACAGTAATAACTACATTAGCTTATTAATTGTAGCTTAGTGGAATTGACGCCTTCACTAATGTTATCTATTTTCTAGAACAAATTGAGTTAGTTCATTGTCATAGTTCTCCGTACCTTACGTGACATAAGGTGTCTACCTATAAAAGCCTAGAGTTGTGTAATAATCGGTAGAGCATGTCCCAGTGATAACTAGAGTAAATCGACATCATTATTGTTGCATGTTTCATGCTAGCTAGCTTGTCTTCTATCACCACACCATAATTCTCCTCATTCATATCAATCTCGTTAAGTTTAAATCTATTTCCTAGTTAGTCTGCAAAGTAGTTTACTTTCATGTAGTTAATCATTCTGCTGCTGAAGCAACCAAACAATTTACCACTTTCCATACTATGTTATTATTCATAAACCGAGCTCAGCTTAGTTAAGTCCTTCGAGATCAACCTCGGGGTTAACTTCACTGCACTACTAGTTTTCGTAGTGTTGAGAATTAACTCTTGGCTTAAACAAATTTAGAACTTTGATTTGACACATCAAGTTTTTGGTGCCGCTGCCGGGAACTTAACTCCTTTGTTAAGTTAACGAATTCTAGTCGCAGTATATTTATATTATGTATTTTTAGTTCATTATTTATGTTCTATTATTCTTAACATCTTCTTTCGTAGTTTATGCAAGGAATGAGAGGTCTTGATTTGCCTATTGCACCCTTTCTCGACGAAATCAATAGACACTGCAGCAAACAGAAAGTCTCACGGGTGAGATTAATCGAGAGTACAGTAGATACATCAGCGCTCGAATAGCATATTGAGATTGCTGAACAACAACCTTCTATGGTTGTGCTCTTCGCACCGACCCGAAACGTTCACCGTCCTAGTATTGTCATTCATGCCAATGTGCGCAACTTGGATATTAAGGGACATCTTATTGCTCTACTTCCGAAATTGTACGGGCAGAAGAATGAGGATGTCATGGATTTCTTATGGAGCTTGAGAACTTTATCTGGGGTTTACTAAAGGTGAGAAGGTCACCGACGATGATCGGAAGATGAGGGTTTTTCCTATGTGCTCAGCTGACAAGGCACGACAGTGGATGAAGGAAGCTTAACCACCTGGACCGAAGTCTATAATATATTCATGCAGAAGTACTATCCTCGCCTAAGACCACTTATCGTGCAACAAATCAAGAACTTTAACCAGCTATACGACGGGTCCTGATGAAGCATGGGACAGATTAAAGTTTGCTAGCTCGGTCCTCACCACAGTACTCACAGTCGATCAATCAAGATTTCTATAATGGGTTGAATGAGAACCAGCCTATGATAGATGTGTCTCACGGGGTAGTATGATGGAACTAATCGCCATCGTTCAAGGAGAAGTTCGCTAAGTTGGCACAAAACAACCAACACCGTAACCCCAGAAGAAATGTTAGGGGTCAAAGGGGAGAAGTGAATGCTGCCTTTGATGAAGAGCAGGGATCTAGTGCAGGTTTATTGGAGCTAGCTAATGAGATCAGATAGTTAAGGCTGAATGGAGTGAAAGAATAATGGATTCTCATCGAGATATGGAGTCCAAGAATCCAGGACACGGAGCTAATATGTGCAAGAATCCAAGACACGGAACTGGCTTCGAGCAAGAAGCAACATGAAGAGGAAGTACAACAGGAAGAGGCGTACTACGTCCAGTAGAGGCCGGATGGAAAACCGGTTTACTGGCAGAAGAGGAATAATTTTGGTGGACAACGAGGGGTGTATCAGAAACTTCCAGTTACCCAGTATAACCCACGGGGAGATAGATCCCTACTCAGCTACAACAATGACATTTGCAAAAACCCAGCGCCGAAGGTTCAGGAGGTACAACCAGCAGGCGGATCAGGATTGACTGTCGAATTCAGGAGCTTTATGAACGATTCGCAGTAATTTATTCGTGAAGCGAAGGCACACCGACAGTCTACTGATGCCCGTATCGGGAAACTGGAAAAGGATAGTGATAAGATCCAAAGTATCCTTCAGCAGCTAATTGAGAAGAACCAAGAAAGGGAAAGGGGTAAATTCCCTAGTACTTCTGAGAGAGCAATGGCTATAAGAGTGATTACGGAAGTACCGGTTGAGGTGATTATTTCGGAGAATGAGACCCGTGTTGAGGTTTCAAAACAGATTTGCGCAGCATGCTGGTGTGCTTCGTTAACTCTGATTGCTAGTGGAGTAGTGGCAGAAGAGATGATAAATCCCGGTAATTCTGTTAAGGAGTTGATCTCTACTCAAGAGGAAGGTCACCCAGGTATATCGAGCATTCCAGCTATTTTTGCTGAGGAATTGGGTTCTGCACAGGAGAAGATTCTCCAGTTATATTAAGCACTCTAGAGATTGGAGTAGTTGAAGTTCCTGCCAAGGAAGAGGAGATCTCAAAAAATGTGAAGGAGCATCCTCTCAGTAAAATGAGCTTTAACATCGTAGTTGGGATGAGAAATTCAAAAGTCATTGCGACTTTAGATACAGGAGCTACATGCAATCTGATCCCATACAGTCTGTTTAAGGAATGTGGCCTTACAGGTTTGGAAGAGATGAAAGGTCGAATTGGCAAAGGGTGTCATGATTAAATTGAATGGTGAGACTGTTATCACCAATTTTGTTATTCTGAAAGACATCCGAGAAGATCAGAAGAAAGGACCGATACAATCCTCCTTGGTTGGCCATTTTTATTCACCTCCAGAATGGACATTAGCGATGAAGCGCACAACAACATATGAGGTGAATGGTAAGGTCGAACAAAGAAGGCATTGACTATTTGCCTAAGGACTTTATCTGCAAGGAATATTCTCATGAGGTTTGTGGGGTCCCTTTATATCTATTCGCAGGTACAAGGGCAGAGAAGTTCGAGCATGGGGAAGTCTAGTACCCACCATCGTACTAACTAGAGTGCGAAAGTCAAGCTCGAGACTTAAAACAAGTGCTTCTCGGGAGGCAACCCGGGTTTTATTTGCCTTTTAGATAGCTTGCATTTACATTCACGTTTTTCGCTTTTCCTTTCATAAAGTAGTTGCATCCAGGTTTATTTCTTCTTTTGTATAAATTTTTTTTCGAAAAATAGCGAACTGGCGAACGCCAGTTAGCTCAGAAGTCGATCGGCGACGATTAGCAACCGGCGACGCTGCCGATTAGCGAGAGAATCGGCGACGCCTTCCTCTTTTAATCCCGTTCTTTCCTTTCCTCTTCACTTCTCCTTCTTCGTTTTCTCTACTCTCTTCCTTAATAACCAAAAACTTGCAAAAGTCTCCATTCTCCCTTTTTTCTCCACCATCCTTCGAGCTCAACCTCACATCTCTAATCTTGCATTATCTAGGATACGTTTTTTGCATCAAAAGGTCATATCATCCATTAATTATCCTGAATTCAAGGTAAAATCTCAAGAATCCCAACTTTTGTAATTTGGGGGTTTTCGATTTTTGGCTTAAATTGAGCTTTGTTATGATATCATCTTAGTACTTATTGATCATTGAGCATGTCCTAAGTAGTAATTGTGGCCAATTTTGTCGATTCCCATGCTATTTGCAATTTGTGAATTGGGTGTGAATAGTTGGTTGTTGAATGATTTGAGTTGGGTTCGAGTATTATAGTAGTAATGTTCACACATGCTAAGTGTTTTTGTGCCGACTATGGAATCGTTTTGGTAATTCTTTCATTACGTTGTACAAGCTAGACTACTGTTTCTCTGCCTATTCTACTAACTGTGAAGTTGACATATTCTAGCACTATGGTTTACACTCTTATCGCATATGCTAAAGCCTGAATATTATTCTCACTAACGCATAGTCCACTTACCTGCAACTCTCTTTGTTGCGTTTCCCTCTGTTTTTGATTTTCAGATCATTATGTCTACACGAACTAGAGGTGGCAAACGCCCACGCATGGAGACTGGATCCTCTTCCAGAGCTACTTATACGCCAACCAAGGCTTCCCTTCAATATAAGAAAGAGTTTAAGACTGATACAAGAACCTTCTTGGCCGAGCGTGAGATCAAGTGGGGAGAAGACGCTATGAACGGGATCCACATGTACGAATTGTACTCTCGTCTAGCACGCCAGAACTGGTTCGGGGTGAAAAGGAATTACCCGGGGTACGACCCAGACTTGGTCAGAGGGTCCTATGTTAACTTTGAGGATGTTGATGAGCACAGAGTTCACGTTCGGGGGAAAGAGGTTACCTTCAGCCCTGCTGCCATCTCCGAGTTTCTACAGCTGCCTACTCTAGGCCCCGACAACTCGAATGTGTTTGAGCACATTACAAACCCTTTCGAACACATTCCTGATGTTGTTGCTGCTATTCTGACCCATGACTTTGTTGAGTTCCCGGCGGAAGGGCGATGGAAGATTCATAGAGCAGACTTGAAGAGAGAGGCTAGGGTGGTTTGGAAATGGTTTGTCACTTCTATCTACCCTAGCAAGAATGATGAGTATGTCAGAGGACACGAGGCCAGAACTATGCATGCGATTTTGTCTATCCCAATGCGAATGGTAGACCTTGGAGCGATTCTATACGATGATTTCTTGGCACAGAGGGTAAACAAGGCTGGATGCCTGATTTTTCCTTGCATGATCACTGCTATGTGCAAGGCAGCCGGAGTTCCAGTGCGCATCTCAGCTGGCATGGGCAACTCCCTCAGGAGAACGAGAGTGGCCTATGAAAAGGCTTATAAGACTCTCACGGCAAAGGTAGAACGACAAGCATCAGCTGCATCTTTGATGCAGTCATCGATTCTCCCAAGAATTCACAATTTCCGCGAGCAAACGTATTAATGACGAGGAAGGAATTGATTTGAAATAGACATTTTTATAGAGAAAGTCCTCGCATAGTTTTGTACCTTCACCTCCAGCACATTCAGCGAGTCCTCCGCATTCAGAAGCATGTACATCACATGATGCAGGTGTCTTTGATCTCTAGGGACTACGGGGCTATCTTGATGGGTCATTTCACGACTTATGAGACACAGTACGCTGGGTATCTAGACACTATAGTCGCACAACAGAGAGCCATATAGGATTCTCAGTCTACCTTGCAGCAGCAGTACACCCAGCTTGCAGGCACTCAGGCCGAGATTATGCGTGCTCAACCCTCCCTATCGAACATTTATGAGAAGCAGCAGACTTTTTACAGGGATGGACTACCCAGTATGACGAGTTGCGCGGCTGGCATATGGACATGAGACGATGGCACCACGATATGCAAGGATGGAAGCCACAGCCTGGTTATTCACACCAGTCAAGAGAGGAGGATGATGATGGAGATCAGTAGCTTTCTTCCTTTTTTGGGTAGTACCTTCTTCGCTTCTTTTTCTTTTTAGCCTATTCGCTGGAGACCATCTCTAGTCTAGGTTTGGGGAGGGGGTCGCTCATTGTACTACTCTTTTATTTGTTTCTCTGTATTTAGTTCTCTGTTTCACCATTTTTATTTTCTATTCGAGTCTAAGTCTGTCTCCCAGGTCGAGCGTCTATTGCATGTACTAAACCTGTTAAATGCTTGAGTTTTGATTGATCCTTGACTATTAGTAGTTTGCATGTTATAAGTTTGCTAAGTTCGTTTCTCCTGTAAATAGAAAGTTTGTTCTAGTTCTCAGACGTAGTCCAAAAGCCCGCATGCTTAGTGGCCGAAGGAAAAAATGAAATATTTATACCGACAATTATGTTCTTGTGTGATTTCTCGGGAAGTGCAAACTCCCTTGTTTGCGCCTCATCATTCTCATGTGTACTCATCGTAAGTTAAGTATGACGAACGACATGATTTTCATTCTTATTTGCTTGCGCCAAACCCATTCCAAGAACTAGTTTGGGGAGGAGGTTTATCTGTACTGTATATGTAGATAATGACTGTGTTCAGGTTTTTCGTTCTCTCAAAAAAATAAAATAAGTCTTGAGTGTATCTATGGCATTTGTGCCACCGTTAGTCGTGGTTGGGCATGTTTCAAATACAACCTACACACCGGCGCCGTCCAAAAAGCCATATGTCCGTGAGGATTGATGGCGTATACTAAACTAGCATGCACAAAAGTGCGGACTTTCGGTGAAATAGACACTATGTTGGTCAAGATAACGACAAAGTAAAAGACTAAGGGGGAGTGAATAGTCTTTTCAAACTTTTGTCGATAAACACAATTTCTCGATTGTGAAGATATCCGATACTTATTTTCAGAGAGCGGAAGACTTTTGTGATAAGTGCACGTTCAAGAAGATATGTGTAAATACTTAGCAAAGTAAATAGAGCAAGTAATAAATTGCGTAAAGTAAATAACACAAGTCTTTATAGTGGTATCAAGGTATGAATCCTTCAACTAATCCACTTCGGCCTTTCTCAGACCTAGAATCCACTAAGATAGATAATTGAGTTAACCTTACAAATATCTTCTCTCGATTCCTAAATACACTAGGTTCTCAACCAAGTGTTCCCCCTGAGTTATTCCCCGCTTTCACCAAGTACTTCCTATACCGTAAACCTTCGAGCTATTCCTTACTTTCCCAAACTAAGTACTTCCTATGCTCAAGGACCTTGGAGTTATTCCTTAGTTTCCCAAAACTAAGTACTTCAGACTCCACGCCATTTAAGGGGTTGGTTAATGTAGTTTGTCAGGTGAGTAGTCTTAATAACTTTCTCAGTTATGTAAGAATACTCTATAGAACAAGAATCACTTAACACACTTCACAATGTGTGGTGATATGTTCTTTACTGACCCAAGTCTATGATAAATGTTCTAGAGAATGAATCTCAGATACTTGATCTTTTGATTCAACCCCTTCACGGATAGCAATGATTGTTAAGGATCGTGACACTTCAACTTTCGTGCTACTTAGAATTCAAGTGCTTAGTCGAATCGTAAGTCAAGAATAAGTAGGTTGAAGGCTCAGATGCTTGAGAGAAAGATACCACTAGTTGTATTATCAGAGAAGTTTGGTATTTTCAGTGTAAGTTCAAGGTGTTCAGTGTGTAAGTTCTCTGTGTGTTTTTCAAGCATTCTAAGGGATGATATTTATAGTTGAAAATCATGCCGTTTGAATAGTATCCGTTAGTCTTAATGAAATTCAAACTATTGATATCTGAAAATAGTACTGCAGAAGACGTTGTCTCTTTTCAGAGATTTCTCTCGCTCATATGTCTTCTCGTGCATTTATCAGATTGTACTATTTTTGTCTGTAGTGCTAACGGAACTATGCATGCTTTCAAGCATCAGACGCCCCTTTCAGAGACCTTCACATCTCCAGATACTTGTTACAACATTGTTTCCCAGAAACATAGTTTTTATCCAAGGTATCTGAGTGTAGATATCTGTGGGCACTTTTCCTCATTTTAGAAACATTGTATTCTCAGATATCTTTTGCAACACTTATTTATAGAAAAACACTTATTTCTTCAAGATATCTGGACATAGGTATCTGATGATCTTAGTCTTCAAGAACTTGTGCGCTTTCAAAACTTCATTTTAAAGTTGAACTTCTCCCCGATGCCTTCTTCTTGGTCTTCTTCAAGGAAATAAAATTACATTCAGAGACCTAACAACCTATACAAGATTTCCTAGACTATCATACTTAGTGATTTTCCTCTTTTATAGTGTTCAAGTGAACCAAGAGTACTAACCACCTTTCTGAGCTAAGATAAGTCATTAGGTTGCTGATCAAAATCTAAACAGATATTCCTAACAATTTTCCCCCTTTTTGATCAGTCAGCAAGATACAAAATACATAGTTTAAATTAGGACAACAGGAGTAACCAAGCTCCAAGTAGACATCCTAATAAACTAGTCTTCAAGTCTTCAACACTTCAAGTCTTCTATCAGCAGATCTATGGATCAATTTGTAAATTCCCTATCCCCAAACCTTTTGATATCATCTGAGTAGTAAAAGAGCAAAGTCCTGACTATCATCTAAGTGTTTCGCAAATCTACAAACTTCCTCGTAGGTTTTGGTGGGATTTTTCGCAAACCGTCAACCCACGATACTTTCCCATTTCCGTGCATGCTCGATTCGATATCCGATAGCTTTAAGTATTCATATATGATCGCTGACATCCGATGTCACCTTGTATTGATCTTCACCAAGTAGAAGGACTCATAGGTTCCACAAAGTCTTGCTCTTGGCTGCTCTAGTGATGTCAATTCTGCACATCATCTGGCTTTCCATAAGGACATTCATCAGAGAAATCCTTCTTCATGGCTTCTATTCTCTTGATTACTTCAAAATCCAACCAGGCTTTGATGTGATTGGTGTTAATCAAGATTGGCTTGTCTTTTCTCCATGCCATGAGCTGTTGATGGATTGGTTCTGGAAATCTTTCATTTACCAGTAAGTGCTTGAGTTCCGTAATCCAAGAGCCATTCTTCCGATTAATGCACCAGAGATGAGGAGTCATTGTTGGTCTTCACATACTCAATCTTGGCTTCTTCAGCCCGAGTGGTAGTTGAAGTTTTCTTTGTTCACCTCACTGCTCCTCCTTTGTCTTGAATTCTCCTCGGGGATTGCTTCAAGAACCACCGGATTGAAATGGTATTTCCAGAGGGTGTTTTAGCCAAAGGCTTTGCGCCTATGGGGCCTTATAGGCTATCAACCTTTTTTCTTTTCTCTCGTGAAGAGGAGCTTCATCTTCACGCCTCTTCATCATCATCATCATCAATATTTATTCTTGTGAAGGTTTTGCATCCTTCTTCATTGCTCGGATTTGATTCGCCTTCATCTTCTTCTTCTTCTTCTTCGTAAGACTCATCAATCCTCTTACTTGTCTTCTCCTTGGAGCCTTGGTACTCCTTGGAGGTTTCGTGTTCGCCCTTATTGTCATTCCTTTTCGTGAAGTTCGAGTGGTGGCCACTATCCGTAGAGCACCTGACCGAGCAGGCCTCATTTATTCTGAGAGGTGGTTGTTCAGATTTTCTTTTGTTTCCTCTTCCTCTTCCTCTCTGAGCACCTTGAAATCCTTCCCCCTTAGTCATTGTTGACTGACTAAGAATCACAAAGGATTCTGAAAGGGAGTTAAAGTTGCCCTGCAAATAATTGTAAGCAGCAACCAACTTTTCCATATTAGCCTTGAGCTCCTGATTTTGTTTGATGAGACCTGCTTCTTATCGCTGAGCTCGCCATTGGGCCTTGAATAGCATCGCTTCCAAGAAGATAGCTAGCCACTTCAAAGGCTTTTGCAGCCAAGTTTTGGTCATCATCCCTAACCATGCCTAGATCTTTCTGAGCAACGACCAGACTGGTTGTTCTCTGAGTGATGAGCTCAGTGAATGTCTTCATTTCTGCAGGGACTGATGCAATGGCGGCTTTATCTTGAGAAGACAACTCCTTTTTCAATTTAGCCAAGATTGATATCCGCTCAAGTATTCATCGAGTCGACATTCGCGCCTTTTTAATATTTCAGAGCAATCGCTTCCTTTTCAAATGAGAAACCGCTATGTTCATTATGTGTTCGCCAATGCCTTGTCTTCTTCATCATCCGAGTCATCACCAAAGTTGATCTTCATCCTCTCGACATTTTCATCAATGTTTTCTAGTCCAAAGAACCATCCTGAGATGGGCGCCTTTCCTTCAAAGAGGAGGATGGTACATCTTTTCGTAATGCAAATTTTAGCATCATGTTTGTCTCTAGATACTTGCTCAAGATTCAATTCCTCAAAGAATTGCTCGAATGTTAAGTCGAGTTCTTTCATTTCAGCATAAGCTTCCATTTCCTTAATTGTTTGATCTTCAATCTTTTGGAGATTTGCTTTAGATTCAGCTATCTTCTCTTCCAGTTGAAGATTTAGTTGTTGTTCTTCCTCCAACAATTGTTTAAGTTGAGCAACTCTGGCTTGTGCATCCAATATTTTCTGAGTGTTATTCTCAGAGTGCGCAACTACTTGTTCAGTAGAGTCCTTTTGTTGGGGAGATGGATGGGTAGATTTCTGAGGAGATGGAGGGGATTTTTCTGATGTCCTCTCAGTGTGCTTTTCAGCAACTGTGGTATTATTACCTTGTGCAATCCCTCCTGTCCCTGATGCAGGGCATCATCATCATCCCTTTTGTCATTATCATCCTTGTGATGGTCAGAAGGAGGTTCTTCATAGTCATTCTCATCAGTCTCTTCCTCCTCATCGTCTTCAGATACCAGATTTATCACTTCTGGAAGCGTAACTTTTTGCCCATTAACTTCCTCTTCCTCAGAGGGTATAAATTGGAGTGTCTTGGGCAAGACTGGCTTAAAAGCCATCTCAGAATCGGTCCACCATCCGCCTTTTGAAGGCTTAAACCAATGTGTGTGCCACTTCCTTGGAAAAATCATTATGCATTAAGGTCGCAACCTGATATTGTTCAGTAGGGAACATTGCATGGATGTAGTTTTCCAGGTCAAGAGCTCGTGCTCGTCTTGTTGGTTGATCTGTGATTCTATATATTTCAGAGAGATCAGAGCACCTTAACCTCTGCCATTTCTTGAAGAATTGAACATGCTTTGGCAAGGTATTAGTCTTGAAGAAGGGAAGGAGGTTCTCATAGTCATCATTTGACTTCTTCGCACTACTTTGAGCCTGGAAGAGAGAGTTTTGAGTTAGTTTCAAAACTTGTGTACATATCTGAGTTTTAGAGTAGTCAAGTCGTGGTTACCCGGGCAACAAAGAACAGCTCAAGGTTGGACTACTGAGGTTCCAGGTGCCTCAGATATCTTGGTGTGAGGAGGAGACTTGGAAGTCTGATCCTCAGCATCCTCTCTTTCTTTTTGAACCTGAGAATAAAATACAACATAACACTTAGAAATTTATCAGGAGAGAAACACTTAGACGATTTGATATCTGAGATGTCAATTACCTCCATAGTAGGAGGCTCAGATACTTGTCTCTCAGAAACTTGTACAGCTTCGTATTCTCTCCGTGATGAAGGTTTGGTGGCCTCATCAATTTCCATCGTCGAGGGATCGAGGGCAATTTCCCCAGCAACCTCTACTTCTGTTTGAGCCAATGAGTAGAAAGTGTTAAGTACTTAGAAAAATTATCAGAGTAATATTTTCAAGAATATAAATATCTGAGATATATACCTTCTCAATAGAAGGCTCAGATACTTGTTCCTCAGAGACTTTGTGAGTCTCTGGTTGATTCTTCCGATGAGTTAGGCTTCAAATTTCATCATTTTTCTTCTCAGTTGGAGCCTATTAGAAACAAACAGTTAGTCAAGTGTGTATAAAAGATATCTGAAAAGTCATGTCTTAAGAAACTATTTTCCACGTGTAATACAGGCTCATGTTCCTTAAGTGGTGAGGCTATGGGAGCCTCCTTCTCAGTCTCTGAGGCAAGCTTTGCAGCTTCCTCTTGTTCTTTTGTTTCTAATTCAGCCTTTAACAAAGAAATTTTAATAAATAACAATATTAATAAACACAAAATATCACAAGTAGAGAGTTAAACCATTCAGCTGCCTGAATAGTGTCAGGCTGATTGGTCTCTCGAACTTGTGACACTTCTATGCTTTGGTCTTCTTGTTTCATTTCAGCTTCTTTGTTTGAAGTTTCAGGTACTTCAGACCTTTCCTGAGTGTGCAACTCAGTTGCCTCCCCTGGTTGATCATTCTGAGTAGATGTCTCAGTTGCCTCCCCTGCTCATTTGCAGGATTTTCTTCAGCATATTGCATTGCTGGTATGTTGAAATGGAGTTCATTGACATTTTCATCAACCACTTGTCATTGTGGTTGTGGTTGTTGGTTGTCCGAAGGTGAGTTTGAGCATTTGAGAGCTCTTCCATTTTTAAGTGTGGTGTTGACATCGCTCACTATGCTAGGTCACCACTCATCGTGGCCTCTTGAAGTTATTTATACGTGACTTTCCTCGATGGTGTGTCGGCACCAACAACCTTTTGCTATAGGTGCTTGTTCAAAGAACCTTCGAGCTAGTTGCTTTCAAAGAACCTCGACCTTTTGGTCCTCTTTCCTCGCATTGGTTACTTTTTCAAGAACCTTGGGGTTTGATCTTCTCCTCGTCCGATTTGTCATTGAAACTGAACTGAGTTATCAATAATCCCCGCCGCTTCGCAGAGAGAGTTTGAAGTTTCACCGCTTTTATCAAGATTGATAAGTTCATCCGCAAGGCACCTTGCAGATTGATGAGTTCATCAAGAAGTATGTAGGTATCCGAGAGTCGACATCCATAGAGGATATGCCTTCCGATTTGCCGCAGACTTCTTTGTGAAGTTCGGCCCTTGGTCGCAATGGAACCTTCAGATACCCCATCATTTTCGCTTTCGAACCTTTCTAAGATGCAAGAACCTTTTTCATCATGTTTGTATACTCATATTTGTAGAGAAGGTTATCGCTGAAGTGTCCGCCTCTCGAGCTCAATGCTAAGGCACTCCAAAGAGTAGCAAATCTTCAATCCATAGCTTATCGTGGCTTGGCCTTAAAGGCCCTTAACGATTTTAGGCTCAAAGCCTCAATCTTCTTCATAAATTTCATGAAGGCATTTTCCCAATTAAAAGGGTTTTCCAACCTTTTGTCTTGTCGACTCAACAATAACATCATCATCCAAATAGTTTCGCTTATCTAGTCAAGACCTCCTTGTAGACCATCAAAGCATCTCAAGGATACATGCCAACACATCCCAGTGGACCAAAAGATGTATGGTCCATATGTCAGCAAGCTTAAAGTCGATGTGTGTGTCTGGCTTGTCAAGATCACACACATCACTGTATAGTTTCTTTACACCTTCAAGGAGATCTTCATCCTGTGTCAATTTCAAAATCCTTTCCAAGATTTTGAAGTTCAAACATCTCACGTAAAGTCGCTTGGCCAACAGATTTCTTGTCCTCGACTTTGTTCATGATAGACACGCTTCAAAGCCTTTTAGAGACTTTCGAGATAATCGGAGTTATTGTAAACTCTGTGACATCCAAAGGAAGAATCTCCACCGGAAGAGCGTAGAAAGCCTCGATTTGTGCCTTTTCAAGCATATCAAGTACCAACTTTCGTCACCGTTTTCTATCATAGCCTACTGTATTCCACAATATGGCACCACCCCAAATCATCCTGTGATTTGAAGTCCAATGATTAGGATTGAACTCTCCAATCAACCGATTGTTTGTTATAACTAGCACTAGTGTGCTTTCGTGAGTACCGTATGTAGTAGCTGGGATTTCCTAATAGAAGCACGCTTGGGAGCCACCTCTTTAAATAGTGATGTTTTTGAAAAACGAGAAGAGATTAAGGTAGAAAATTAGTGATTCTTTGCGTAAAGATTTGAGAGAATTTTTGCGCTTAGCAAGAGCAAATGTAGTATTAAAGTAAAAGTGATTTATTTTGCCAAAATCCTATATGTATAGTAATTTCAATGCATAAAAATACACAAATTAATTTTGTGCATTTGTATCACACGGTAGTAAGGCAATTTGGTAAAATTTTGCATTAAATGCTTAGTGGCCACTTCGAAGTTTTTCTTTCGTCCACTATTTTACGTAGAATTAATCTCCTTTTAAAATGGAACGCCATTTCATCGTTGGTCGATTGCTTTTCTAGCAATGATCACGATCAACCCATGTGATTGTGCCCAATTAATGAATTTTGGCGATTAGCTATCTCAATCACATCTCTTCAGGTGACTAAGGATATTTTTTGTATCCGAGTCTATCTCACACTCTCAGATTCTGCTCATATTTTACACAAAGATAGAAATAACACAAATTTCAAGAGAGTGGTCGATCGCAGATAGTCAGATTATTCTCTTTTGTTTCCCCTCATCGAAAGTGATCTAGATATCCGAGTACTGCCTCGTAAATGCAAATAGCCATTTTACCTCTAACCTTTGATATCCGAAAATTCGCCTCGTATACTTGTTTGCTAAATATTTCACCTTTCGCTTTTGATATTCTCGGATTCCCTCAGATATCTTGTCTCTCCTTTTCGCCTTCTTAATCATACCGAGTTCTCTCACTCACATTCTTAGCTTCTTTTTAGTATATGAGTTCCCTGCCGTATACCTTTTTGCCTTGAATATTTAGATACCTGAACCAGATATCTTTCTCCTTTCTCAATTTCATAAGAGATTAGAACTTTCAGCCTTTGTAACTCCATTAACCCAAGATCGTGGTCTCAAAGTTAAGAACTCGCTTTGCAAAGGCTTTGTAAAGATATCTGCAAGTTGGCCTTCAGTGCCAATCTTGAGTATCTCTATATTGCCTTTTTCAACATGGTCTCTAATGAAGTGGTGTCTAACATCAATGTGCTTTGTTGTTGCATGAAACTTAGGATTCGAGTTATGGCAATAGCACTTGTAGTAACATAAAATCGGAGTTTTCTTCATCGAGTCCGTAGTCTCGAGTTGTTGTTGTATCCACAATTTTTGTCAAGCACAACACCCAAAGAAGCAATATATATTCAGCCGTGGTAGATGTGGCACTGAGTTTTGTTTTGTCAACCATGATATTAACTGCACCAAGAAATCGACAAGTTCTCGAGGTGCTTTTTCGTCAAGCAATGATCCAAAGATAGTCAAGATGAGAATAGCCAACTAAACTCAATCCACCGCCTTTTGGATACCACAATCCAACTTCTACAAGACTTCTACATACCTTAATATTTTCATAGCAATGTTGTAAGGTGATTGCATTAGATTTGTCTGAAATCTGGCACACACTCTAACTGCATATTGAATATCGGGTCTACTTGCAGTGAGGTACAGTAGAGACCCAATCAATTTCCTCTACTTGTGTTCTTCAACACTCTTGTCAGATTCAGTATAGGTCATTTTGGTTCCAATGCTCATAGGTATCTTAGCATTCCTTTCAGAAAGCTTTAGATTAAACTTGTTGAGCATGTCCTTTCAGATACTTTGTTCGACTAATGAATATTCCATCATTAAGTTTCTCGACTTGCAATCCTAGGAAGTAGTTTAATTCTCCCATCATGCTCATCTCAAATTTACTTTTCATGAGCTCAAAGAAAGTCTTCACAAAGTTGCTTGTCTTTAGATCCAAATATAATGTCATCAACATATACTTGGACTAGAAGTAGTTTCCCTTCGTGATTCAACGTAAAGAGTGTTTTATCAACATATCCTTTCTTGAATCCACTTTCCAGCAAGTATTTGGCAAAAGTATCATACCATTCTCTTGGAGCCTGTTTCAGTCCATAAAGAGCTTTCTGAAGCTTATAAACCATTCTACTTTCTGTGGAAACCTCAAAGCCTGGTGGTTGCTCAACAAAGACTTCCCAAAGAAGTTTACCATTTGAATGCACTCTTGACATCCATTTGATAAATCAGAAGTCATTATGAGTCAAAGGCTAGAAAGAGTCTGATTGCATCCAATCTTGCAACTGGTACATAAGATTCATCAAAATCTAGTCCTTCAGTCTGGGTGAATCCCTTGGCAACCAGCCTTGCTTTGTTTCTGGTTATTTCACCAGACTCATTCATTTATTTCTAAAACCTACTTTGTTCCAATTACGTATATTCCACAACAAATGGAACCAGCTTCAGACTTTGTTTCTCTCAAATTGATCCAACTCTTCTTGCATTAGTAGATCCAATCTTGATCCTCAATGCTTCTTCTATAGTTTTAGTTCAATATTTGAGATAAAACATCCATAGAGCTTAATATGCATTTCAAAGAATTGCTCTCCTAGTTCTAACACCTTGATCTAAAGGACCGATCACATCCTCGCAAGATGATTTCTTATCCATTTCATAATAGGTTTTGAACTAGTAGATCAATATCATTTTGATCCTAATGTGAATCAATATGATTTTGATGGGATACTTGTGCAAGATTCGAGATATCCACACATGGGAAATGCCATGGATATCCGACACTTTGTCGTTGTTAGAGATATCCGAATTTGATTCTCAAAGAATCTCATTCTCGTAAACCTCTTCATGATGAAGGTTCTCAAGAATCTGCTCCATTTCTCGAATTTTATAGGAAATTCTTCATCATGTCTTAGAGTCATCCGTTGTTACTAAGCAATGGTCGCTTTTCATCGCCGATTCATCCTCTAAGTGAATGATAGATTTGTTTCCTTTGAGGGTTCTTCTTCGTAATCTTTAATCATCGCCTCTTGAACCTTTCTCGAGATCATCATTCAAGGGTATTTTCGTTTCCTTCAGAAAACTACATGAATAGATTCTTCAATCTTTATGCTCTTTTGTTGTAGATTCTATAGGCTTTGTCATTCGAGAATAACCAAGAAATACCTCCATCCGCTTTTGGTTAAAATGTTCTCAAGTATTCTTTTCATTGTTAAGAACAAAACATCTCGCAACCAAACACCCTTAGATGTTCGATATTAGGGGTCTACCAATCAAAAGCTCATAAGGAGTTTTGTCATGGTGCTTGTTAATCAAACATCTATTTTGAGTATAGCAAAATGTTAATGCTTCAACCCAATAGATTTCACTTATTTCAGTTGTCAAGCATTGTTCTTGCCGCTTTTTGTGGTCCTATTCTTCCTTTCAAAATACCATTTTGTTGTGGTGTCCTTACTAAGATAATTGATGTTGTATACCTTTGCAGTACAAAACTCTTTTATGTAATCGGTTCACAAACTCAAGATCATGGTCTGCTCGATTCCAGATACCTTGTCATTTTTCATGACTTCAAGCTTATTCAAAGAAGTCAGTATCTCAACCCTTGCATCATTTTTGTTTGAGAAATATAACCCAAGTGAATCTTGAGTAATCATCAACAACAACTGCATTCATACTTCTTTCCTCGCATAGCTAGTTACAGAGGATTTAAAAGATCCATATGTAACATTTGCAAGTGGCCTTTCACTGAGTGTCTAGTTTTAGACTTGAAAGATGTTTTGATTGTTTTTCCATTTGGCAAGCATATACCATCTTTTCTATATGCCATTTTGGGTAAACCAACCACCAATTCTTTCTTCGCTAGCTTGTTCGTAGTTTTGAAATTCAAGTGACTCATTCTTTATGCCATAGCCAATTTTCTTCAAGCAGGCTTTATTGACTCACCATGAGACATTCTTCATTGTATGGATGCCCAATCAAGAACATAAAGATTTCCTTTCGCTCAGCAACCAAGACTGCTCGCTTTGACTCATTGTCAATCACTTTGCATAGTTTCGACTTGATCTCGACAAAGGTACCTTTGTCTACTAATTGACTCATGCTTAGGAGATTATATTTCAATCCCTTAAATGTAGTACTTCAGAGATTGTAAGGGATCCAAACTTCAGATTGCCAAATCCTATGGTTAGATTTTTATCTCCTCCAGCAAATCTAATAATTGGTCCATCATCGCATTTTCTGTAGTTAATCATATTTGCTTTGTCTCCTGTCATGTGCTTCCCATATCTGCTATCAAAATGCCACTTTGGATTGGTCTTTAGAGTGTTCTGCACAAAATAGGAAACAGGAGATTAGGTTCTCATACCAACAATGGAACCAACTGGACTAAAGAATTTTCCTGTAGGAATCCATTTTTGAATGAATTTCTTAGGGACATTCTTCTGTCTATCAGGAACATAATGAGGAATTCTGGGTAAATGATTATTATAATTGTTATTAAGAATTATTTTCTTCCTTGGTGCTCCTTGTGGTGCTTTCAGATACCTGTCAGGTTGCTGAGTCTGCTTGTCAGCAAACTTAGCTTTCCTTGCCAGATTTCTTCTAGCCCTGGATCCAGATTTTCAGTGGCTTGACTTTTCTTCCACTTTTGATAATTGTTGTGAGCAATCCTAGCCTTTATCCATCGTTCTTGCTCTTGTTTATACTCACGAGCAAGTTGTTTCCCGATGGCTTTATAGCCAATGCCATTTCGAGCACCTGGTGCTATCTGAGTTCTCATCTCAGCAGCTTTGCTAGTCTCTGGAACGTCCTTTTTTCTAGAAAACGTGATGTTGGAAAGTTTGCCTACTCCTGCAATTTTTCCTTTCTGAGAGACATAGCACTGTGGGTGATTACACTTTTCAGTGTTATATTTCTTTACGTACATTCTATAGTTTTCTTTCGACTTGTTTTTCCACAATGGTTTGTCAAGAATCGCTTTCCTTTGTCAATGTTCTTTAGCTTTCGACCAATGCTATAGGTTGTTTGGGAACCATCTTGTCGAGCACTAACAAATGTTATTCTTTGGTCACCTTTATTCGTAGTGATATAACTATTTGCTCAGGTGTCCAAATTTCAAGTCCTCCTTTTCAAGGATCTCTTAAATAAGATTGTACTTCAATAAGAGTGTCACTAGCTTTGACATAAGATCGAAAGATACTTTCTTCTTTCGAGTTCTCATTCTCGTAAAGAAGACCTTCACATTTCTTTTGAAGTTCGCCAATGCTTCTTTATGATTTTTCGTCTCGATATCCGAGCTTTGAGAAATGCAATTTCAAAGATCCTTTTCTCGATATCTCGAGTAATTTTGAATTTTCCTTTACAAGAGAATTCTTTTCTTGTTCAAGGGTTTCGCCTAGCTCGACCATTAGCAATTCTCAGAGAGATCAAGTTCTCTTCTGAGATGTTCCAGATCTTTGATTCCTTCCTCATCACTTTCATAAGTAAAACAAGAAGTATGTGTTACCTCATCAGCCATTAGACAAGGTTCAATGTTGGAGATATTTGGAAAGATTTCTTCAGCCACTCCACACACTTCTTTCTTCTTTTGACCAAAGTCAACCACTTCATGAGAGACACCACATTTCGGAGAAGGCAAGGGAATCATCTGAATCTTCATCCTCAGAATCAGACTCAATGTCTAGAGCATCCAGTTGGATTTGTATCTTCTTTCTTTCCTAAGTGAGCAGAGCTCTTTGACCTCTCTTGAAGTTTCTTCTATCTTTCTTGTCACCTGTCTTTAGCTTGTTGAGGACAGGGCAATCCTTTTTGAAATGACCAGGTATTTGACAATAGAAACAGATATCGTTTCCAATTTCTACTTCCTCAGTACTAGATGTTTTCTGAGACGGCTTGTTCAACGAGCTAGACAGTTGCATATTTTTGTACTGAATATAATTTGAGCTTAGATGCTTTTTCACTTCTCTTCGCTTTTCTTCTCTCAATCTCTCGACATATTGTCTCATTTGCTTTACAAAGAAGAGCATTCTCCTCGCCACCTCCTTGCCTTCTTCTTCAAAAATTCCTTGAGCAACTAGAGTAATATTCGCAACTTTTCTTGTTTGTTCTCTTTGAGTTGTCTCATAGTCAATTGTGGCAAGGTGAGAGAAAAGTTCCACCGAGTGATATCTCGCCATTCCTTGGTTAAAGTAGAAAACTTTGTATGGTCCTGCTTATGATTTAGACTTCACAATAGTCTTAATTTTTTGGTCAGTATATCTATTACTTTCACCAAGTGCAGCCATGTCACTCATGAGTGTTGTAAATCGGAAATCTAGCTCTTCAAGAGTCTCTGGACCTTGTTTAAAGTTTTGAATTTGAGCTTCAAAACTTCAACTTATTTTCCTTTGTTTTCAGGCACAGCATTTCTCAATCAAAGCTGTGCCACTTTCTGCTTTTGCACCCTACGCTATAATCAGATGTGCTCGAGTAGAACGATGATGATATTGAGAAGCTCGACCATCCAAATGATTTCTCTGAATCTTCCGATGTCCAGAGCTCTCGGCTTGCTCAGAATTAACTCCGACCAAGAGGGTCTTCCACCGTTGAAGACTGTTTGTGAAGAACCACCAGTTGGTTCTTCATCTGTGGGAACTCTGTCTCTACCATTAGAAACATCAATTACCTGCTTGAGTTGTTGAATGACTATGGGGCCATTCTTTATTACTTCGATCATTTCATCACTGATGGCTTCTAGGTGGAGCATCATGTTATTCTTCCATTTCTCATAATTCTCTGGCTTTAGAATTGGGGCATCACTTAAAGACATCCTGCAGCAAACACACTAAACATACAAATCAAGTGTAGGTGAAAAGCAGTTAGTGGGCACTTATCTCGATTTAGGTTCAAAGGTAAGGCTTGGGAACCTCCTGCACTGATACAACTTGTTGATCCAGATAACGGCAAAGTAAAAGACTAGGGGGGGGGGGGATGAATAGTCTTTTTCAAACTTTTATCGATAAACACAATTTCTTAGATTTCTGTGAAGATATCTGATACTTATTTTCAGAGAGCGGAAGACTTTTTGTGATAAGTGCACGTGCTCAGCAAGATATGTGTAAATACTTAGCAAAGTAAATAAAGCAAGTAATAAATTGCAGAAAGTAAATAACACAAGTCTTTATAGTGGCATCTGAAGGTATGTAATCCTTCAACTAATCCACTTCGCCTTTTCTCGCACTCTAGAATCCACTAAGATGTATAATTGAGTTAACCTTACAAATATCTTCTCTCGATTCCTAATACACTAGGTTCCTAACCAAGTGTTCCCCCTGAGTTATTCCCCGGCTTTCTCAGCCAAGTACTTCCTATACTCAGAAACCTTTGAGCTATTCCTTAGTTTACCAAACTAAGCACTTCCTATGCTCAGTAACCTTGGTGTTATTTGTTAGTTTCCCAAACTAAGTACTTCGTGACTCCACGCTTAAGGTGTCAAGTTGAAGTTCGTCAGGTGAGTAGTATTAATAACTTTCTCAGTTATGTAAGAATACTCTATGAAACAAGAATCACTTAACACACTTCACATTGTATGGTGATATGTTCTTTACTGACCCAAGTCTATGATAAATGTTCTATAGAATGAATCTCAGATACTTGATCTTTTGATTCAACCCCTTCACATATAGCAATGCTTGTTAAGGATCAGGACACTTCGAACTTTCGTGCTATTTAGAATTCAAGAGCTTAGTCGCAATTGTGTCAAGAATATGTAGGTCAAGGCTCAGATGGTTGAGAGAAAGATACCACTAGTTTGGTATTTTCAAAGTTGTAAGTTCAAGGTGTTCAGTGTGTAAGTTCTGTGTGTATTTTTCAAGCATTCTAAGTGATGATATTTATAGTTGAAAATCATGCCATTTGAATAGTACCCGTTAGGCTTAATGAAATTCAAACTATTGATATCTGAAAATAGTATCGCAGAAGACGTTGTCTCTTTCGTAGATTTCTTTGTTCGTATGTCTTTGTTCCACATTTATCAGATTGTACTATTTTTTGTCCTCAGAGTTAATCTAACCACGATGCTTTCTAAAGCATCAGACGCCCTTTCCGTAGACCTTCGGATTCCGTGACATACTTGTTACAACATTGTTTCCCAGAAACATAGTTTTTATCCAAGGTATCTGAGTATAGATATTTGTGGGCACTTTTCCTCATTTTAGAAACCTTGTATTCTCAGATATCTTTTGCAACACTTGTTTATAGAAAAACACTTGTTTCTTCAAGATATCTGAACATGGGTATCTGATGATCTTAGTCTTCAGTAAACTTGTGCAGTCTTCAAAACGTCATTTTAAAGTTGAACTTCTCCTGCCGGATTCCTTCTTCTTGGTCTTCTTCAAGGAAATAAAAATTACATTCAGAGACCTAACATCCTATACAAGATTTGCTAGACTATCATACTTAGTGATTTTCCTCTTTTACAGTGTTGAAGTGAACCAAGAGTACTAACCACCTTTCTGAGCTAAGATAAGTCATTAGGTTGCTGATCAAAATCTAAATAGATATTCCTAACACACTACCAAAAAATTGAGACAAAATAAGCATAGGGGTCATATATAAGACTGCAAAAAAGGAGTATGCAAAAAATAAAAAAATTGAAAAAAGAGAGAACGATTGCCTTTTTATAAGTCTACTGATTGATTATAGAGCTGTGATAAAAGTCCTTTCTGACTTAACTGATTGAGTACATTGCATGAGGTATTTGAGGCAACTTTGTGATGTGAGTCACCTTCCTTTACTCTTTATATTCTTGAGTGATTACCCCTTATTGGACACTTCCAGGAGTGTGAGAGATTAGTTGCATAGGATCCACTTGTGAGGGACTACCGGGTTAGACTTAAGTTCTTTTTACTCGGGAAACAAACTTTTTGATTTGCGCATGTGATTCTGTGAACGTCAGTGTGATGTCAAACCTCTTGCATTTTTCGGGCTTATTATTTGCAATCGTAGACTCGGTAGCTTGGGAGCTAGACTTTACCTATGTGTCTATGTGTTATTTGCTTTTCTAGGTTTTTTAGAGAGTCTGTTGCTTAAGGAAAAGCAAAGGATCGGTTTGGGAGTTTGATGAGTCGGTTTTACACCGTCTCATTTGGTCTTTTTTATCGTCTATTATCGTCCTTAAGTATAGTTTTTATTGGTTTTCCTAGATTATTAATTTTTACTTGTTTTGTTCTTTGTATGTTTTGTAGGTATTTGACTAAACCGCGCTAATTGAAGGTAAAATGGTGTATTTTACATGTATCTACAAGATTTGGAGTTTCAATGCCCCGAATGGACGCTAGAAGTGGAGTGGGAATGCCAAAATACCAAGAACTGGATTCAAAAGGGCAAAACCCTCCTTCCAGGAAGAACTGCCGATGCCAGGAGGAGCCTGGGTAACGCCAGTTCTCCTCGTAACTTCACTTGCAACGCCAGCATAGCAACTGGCGATGCCAACATAGCTTACTGGCGACGCCAGGTGGTATGCTAGCGACGCCAATTGCTTGTTTTCTGCCTGTTTTGTTTCCTAATTCGTTTAAACTTGTTTCTTTTAGTTTCTATTAGTTAGAACAAGACAAAATTAGTTTTCATTATCATCTATTGTCAAGTTTTCATACTTTGCTCTCAACCTAGACCTATTTTCCAAGGCAATTACCTATCTAGGTAATTGAACCGATTTCTTCTTGTAATCCGACGATTGTCAATTGATTGGGAGCGTTATCTACATACTCTTTGCATCGATTCGATTCAGGTTCTCAATTCTACCTAGGGTTTGTGACACGAAGGGTAACAATTGTATCACCGTTTGAATCTTTGATTTTAAGTATTAGATTATGTTTATTGCTTGTTTAATTGTGATATTGATTATGTCTTCGCATGTTATGAGTAGCTAAACACCCTGATTATGGGGTGGTGACAGATTCAATGCATGCTAGTTAGGGTTCATGTGATTATATACATAAGATGCGATTTACTCGTGCTTTTGATTAATCATGTATGTAGTTGTCTGCTTGATGTTCGTTACGCAAAATCACCAATGGATTAAGCATCCGATCACTTACAATAAAACGCCTCAAGGCCTTGCTATATCCATCGTTCATTGCAAACAAGAATAACTACATTACCTTATTAATCAGAAGCGAGTGGAATGGACGCCTTCACTAATGTTATCTGTTTTCTTGAAAAAATTGAGTTAGTTCATTGTCATAGTTCTTCGTACCTTACGTGACATTAGGTGTCTGCCCAGAAAAGCCTAGAGCAGTGTAATAATCGGTAGAGCATGTCCCAAAGTTGATAACTAGAGTAAATCGACATCATTATTGTTGCATGTTTCCTGCTAGCTAGCTTGTCTTCTGTCACCACACCATAATTCTCCTCATTCATATCAATCTCGTTATGTTTAAATCTGTTTTCTAGTTAGTCTGCAAAGTAGTTTACTTTCACGTAGTTAATCATTCTGCTGCCGAAGCAACTAAACAATTTACTGCTTTCCATACTGTGTTATTATTCATAAACCGAGCTCAGCTTAGTTAAGTCCTTCGAGTCCGACCTCGGGGTTAACTTCACTGCACTACTAGTTTTCGTAGTGTTGAGAATTAACTCTTGGCATAAACAAATTTAGAACTTTGTTTTGACACATCATAATTCAAGCATTGTAAACACTTTACAGATTCAATCTCTCTTGCAATAGAAGTACTATTTCATTTCATACTATCTCTTGTCACTGACGTATCCAGGTATCAATCGTGCAAATTGTTGTTTAAGTTTGTACGTGACAGATTGTTACCTTGATTACTGAATCTTGGTGGATCGGTGTGAACTTGTTAGTGTCTTAATCATTAATTAGGCTATATTCGTATGATTACATAGCTCGTGATGTGCTCTTTGTAGTGATTACGCATTTATAGCCCGTGATTTGGTCGAACTATCAATAGCAAGGTGATAATCGCATTAGTGTATCCTTAATTGGTCATTCTCAGATCAGCACATTTCATGAAAGGATTTATTTAACTTCATGGTTTATGGAATTGCGTGATCTTGGTTTTACCTTATCTTGTGCAAGTTAGATTATATTCTAGGGTTGAAGTATCACTTTCCACACTATCTGTTTACAACCAACACAAGTGATTCTATTCTATAGAACTAGCTTAATCAATTCCTCGAGAGAACGATCATGTGGTTAAAAACCTTGTATGTCTATAACAATCGCTTTTTCTATTTGTGTCAATATAAGTATTAATTTTTGAGCGCATTAGTGTGCCCTGCTGAGTTTCATGGACGCTTTTCAAGGATTCAACCAAATCAAAAAGGCTGAACATGACATAGCTAAAATAGCTTTCATCACAGCCAGAGGTGTCTACTGTTTCAAAGTCATGCCGTTCGGTCTACGCAATGCAGGAGCCACTTACCAGCGATTGATGAACCGAATATTCAAGGAAGAGCTTTGCAAGTCAATGGAGGTTTATGTAGACGATATTTTGGTAAAAAGTAGGGAGGCAGCCGACCACATTCCTCATCTAGAAAGGTGCTTTGCCATAGTGAGAAAATATGGCATGAAACTCAATCCCGCAAAATGCACATTTGGGGTCAGGGGCGGTAAATTCCTGGGTTACATGGTCACGCATAGAGGGATCGAGGCCAACCCAGAGAAGATAAAAGCGATACTGGAGGTCCCACATCCAGAGAAACTCAGAGATGTTCAAAGACTCAAAGGGAAAGTGATATCCCTTAGTCGCTTCATTTCCAGGTCGGCTGAAAAGAACCTCCCGTTCTTCAAAGTCCTAAGAAAGACAGAGAATTTTGAATGGAACAGGGAATGCAGAGACGCCTTTGAAAACCTATAACTCTACATGTCCTCTCCTCCTCTCCTTTCCAAGCCTAAAGAGGGGGAGCCATTGTACATTTATCTCGCCATCACGCCAGAAGTAGTGAGTTCCATCCTGGTACGTATACAGAAAAACGAGCACCTACCAGTGTACTACCTAAGTAAAGTACTAGGAACAGCCGAGAAAAATTACAAGGAGATCAAAAAGTACGCATACTGCCTAGTGGAGACCTCAAGGAATCTCAAGCCGTACTTTCGATCACACAAGATTGTGGTTCTTATCAATCAACCGCATCCAAGTCAGGAAGATTAGCCAAATCGACAATAGAGTTGGGGGATCACATGATCGAGTATCAAGTCCCATCCGTTAAGAAAGCCCATGTCCTGGCTGACTTTTTGGCTGAGTACCCTGGAAATACGGAGCCACAAGCGCAAGAAAGGATACAGGGCTGTGTCTTTACTGAGACCCAGACAGTCAACTTGCCAACGAGCAAAGTTTTAACACTTACGACAGAAATAGCTAACGCAGGGATTGGAATGAACCAAGAAACTGACCCGGTGGCAGAATGGATCGTTGTAGGAAGGCAAAGTCCTAGCCTACCACCCCCACCTAAAGGAGAGCCGCCCGTGACCGCCCTAAAACATAAACTGACCCAACAAGTTGCCTTCACCCCAAAGGAACTGTTGGTCCAGATAACGACAACTAAACACACTAGACGGGGGGGGGGGGTGAATAGTCTTTTAAAACTTTTTTCGATAACAAATATTTCTCAGATATCTGATACTTAGAATCAGAGTGTGGAAGACTTAATAAAGATAAGTGCGTAAATGCATTATGTGTGTGTGCTATCAAATGTAAATACAGAAAGGTAAATGACACAGCAACTATAGTGGTATCTGGAGGTGAAGTAATCCTCCAACTAATCCACTTCGGTCTATCAGAGACCTAGAATTCACTAAAACATATAATTGAGATCTCCTTACAATAATCCTATTCTAAGATTCTTAACAATTGGTTCCCAACCAAATGTTCCCCCTGAGTTGTTCCCCGACTTTCACAGCCAAGTACTTCCTATACTCGTAAACCTTCGAGTTATTCCCTAGCTTCCCAAGCTAAGTACTTCCTATACTCAATAACCTTGAGTTATTCCTCGCCCAAATCAAGTACTTCCTATACTCTAGAACCTTGGAGTTATTCCCGATTTTTCAAACTAAGTACTTCCTCAGACTACGCCAGCTTATGGTGTTGGTTTTGCCTGAGTTGTCGATGAGCGCCTTAATAACTTTTCGCTTAATCAAATAGCTCGTGAACCAAGTTACTTAATACATTTTACAACAGATGGTATCTTGTTCGATTTTAATCGACTAAGTCTTATGATATCTGCTCAAGAGAATGAATCTTATAGTTGATCTTTTGATTCAACTCCTTCACGTATAGCTTTGCTTGTTTAGGATCAGACACTTAGAACTTCAAGAGTTTACTCAAGATCAAAAGCTTTGGTCGCAATGTAAAGCTTTCGAGGATAAGTAAGTCACTTTGAGAGAGTAAGACGCTCAGCTTATATGCGCTCAAGGTGTTCAAGGTGTCTTCTCAAGCGCCTAAGTGTTGATATTTATAGATGAATTTGAGTGCCGTTAGAATAGTATCCGTTAGCTCAAATTCAAACTATTCATATCTCGTATAAGATCAGAAGGTGTTTGTCTTCTTCCTAAGTCGTTGCTTTTATTCGCATATCTCCGTCTGCATTAAATGCATCAGACTATACTTTTTGTCAGAGTGTCAACGAAACTATTCTTTGTATCGTAGACTAGTGTTGTCGATTCTTTGCACATCCTTGTTCATAATCTTCAGATACCACTCAGATTTATTGAAACAACTTTTGTTTGCAATATATTTCTTTTCGTAAATGTGGTTAATGCTCAAGGTATCCGAGAATAGATATCAGGACACTTTCCTTGTTTTCGATATGTCTCTTATTTCTCGATATCTCTTGTGACACGCTTTGTTTGAAACTATTCGTGTCTTTAAGATATCCGCTTAAGATATCCTAACAATGATTCAAGAATCTTGTGTAGTTTTCACAAGTCTTCAATGTCGCTGAGCTCGCTTGGATGACTTCTTGGTCTTCTCTTCATAAAATAAAAATTATATTTTCAGATCTAACATCCTATACAAGATTAGCTAGACTATCATACTTAATGGTTTTCCTCTTTTACAATGTTCAAGTGAACCAAGAGTACTAATCACCTTTCTGAGACTAAGATAAGTCATCATGTTGCTGATCAAAACTAAACAGATATTCTTTACAAAATATCTAACAAAATTCCTAACAAATTTCTCAAGAAATGTCCCAACAAATTTCCCAACAAATTTCACAAGAAATTTCCCAACAAATTTCCCCCTTTTTGATCAGTCAACGATGACTATCTTTACCTATTACAAATCTGGATGAGGAAACAATCCACCACTTAATCTTTTCTTAAGATCTTCAAATTCATATAATTATGCGTAAGTAGACATCAACCAAATCACAAGGTGTGATCTTTGCAGACAAGTTATCTTTTATAGAATACCATCTGAGAGTAAGTTCTTCAGATAAGTTACAAATAAGGATTACAGATAACTTCAATACATAATACAGTTAAGCTCAGTCAGCAAAAATACAAAAACTACATAGTAAATTAGGACAACAGGAGTAACCAAGCTCCAAGTAAACATCCTAACAGACTAGTCTTCAAGTCTTCAATCTTCAAGTCTTCAACAGTATTTTTATGGATCAGTCTGCAAATTTCCTATCTCCAAACCTTTTGATGTCATCGTAATAATCATAGAGAAGATTTCGATTAGCATCTCGTGTCTCGCAAATCCACACCTCTTTGTAGGTTTTGGTAGGATTTTTCGCAAAATGCTTGACCCAGGTACTTTCCCCACTTCCGTGCATGCTCTATTCGATATCCAAAGCTTGAAGTATTCAGAGATAATCTTCAGATATCCGATGTCACCCTTGTATTGATCTTCCGTCGATAGAACGACTCATGTGGTTCCACAAGTCTTGGTCTTGTGCCTGCTCCTGATATTCGTAATTTTGTGCACATCATCCGCTTTCCATATGGACAATCATCGAGAGGTCCTTCTTCACGGCTTCGCCTTCTTGACAACTTCAAAATCCAACCATGCTTTGATGTGATTGTGTTGATCAAGGTAGGTTTATTCTTTCTCCATGCCATAAGTTGTTTATGGATTGGTTCGAAATCTTGAATTTACCAAAAGATGCTTCAGCCCGTAATCCAATAGCCATTCTTTGATTGATGCACCAGAGATGAGGAATCATTGTCATACTTCACATACTCAATTTTGGCTTCTTCCGCCCGAGTGGAAGTTGATTTTGTCTTTGCTCACTCTCTGCTCCTTCTCGTCTTGAATTCTCTTTGGGGTTGTTGCTTGAAGAACCACCACCGGATAGACTTGGTATTTCCAGAGGGCTTTTAGCTAGGGGCTTTGCAGCTATGGGCCGCTAGCTTTCAATTTTCCTTTTTCTGTGAAGAGGAGCTTCATCTTCATCAGTTTCCTCATCATCATCAAGATTAGATCTTGTGTGAGTTTTACAGCCTTCTTCATTGCCCTGGGACTTGATTTGACCTTCTTCTTCTTCTTTAGAAGATTCATCAATCCCTCTAACTTGTCTTCTCCTTGGAGCCTTGGTACTCCTTGGAGGTTTCTGTGCCATGGCCCTTGTTACCATTTTGGTTCCTTCAGTAGGTTTCTGGGAAGCAGCTAGGCTAGAGGAGGGTTCATTGATTCTGAGTGGTGGCTGGGAAGTTTTTCTTCTTCCTTTCGGAGCCGTACCAGCTCCAAATTTCTTCTTGTTTTCATCTCCTTATTCCCATTCCCCCTGACTTTGAGGTCCAGATTTGTACTTTCTTTCCCCCTTAGTCATTGTCATTTACCTCATAAAGGAACTGAGAGAGAGTTGAAATGCCCTTGTAAATAATTATAAAGTGACCAACTTCAAGTTCGCTTTGAGCTCCCGATTTTGCTTGATAAGTCCATTGTCCTTATCGTGAGCTCGCCAACGGCCTAGGATGGCATCCGCTTCCAAAGCAGGTAACTTGCCTCTTGAAAAGCTTTTTCAGCTAAAGACGCATCATCGTCCCTTATCATTCCCAGATCTTTCTGAGCAATGACTATGCTAGTTGTTCTCTGAGTGATGAGCTCAGTGAATTTTCTCATTTCAGAGGGGACGGAGGCAATTACTTCCTTGTTCTGTGAAGACATCTCCTTGTTCGTAGTAGCGATTGCACTTGGTACCTATTCATGTATTCATGGAGTGGACGCTTGCTTTGTTGAATATTGTAGGAGCAATCAACTTCCTTTTTAAGTGAGAAACCGCTTAAATGTTCATGGCGGTGCTCGCCAAAGTCTTGTCTTCCTCGCTATCCGAAAGTGATTAGCCCAAAGGATCTTCATCCTCTCGACATTTTCATCGATCAGACGAGTCCAAAGAACCATCTCAGAGATTGGTTTCTTTCCTTTCTGGGAGGAGGATGGTACTTCTTTCGAAGATGATGTAGCCTTAGCATCATGCTTTACTTCAGATACTTCTTCAGTATCGAGTTCTTTGGTGATCTCTTGCACAGCATCCCGTAGCTCTTTAACTTCAGAGTAAGCAATCATTTCTTCTAAGTATAGATCTTGTAGTTGATCAATCTTATCTCTGGATTTAGCTATTTGATCTTCCAGTTGAAGATGGAGCTGTTGTTCTTCTTCCAACAGTTGTGTGAGTTGAGTAGATCTAGTTTGAGTGTTTAGTATTTTCTGATTTGTTTCTTCAGAAAGCTCAACTATTTGTTCAGTAGTAACTGCATGTTTGTTAGAAGATGGATGAGTAGATTTCTGAGGTGATGAAGACGGAGATTTCTGTGAAGTCTTCTCAGTTTGCTTTTCAGCAGCTGAGGCATTGTTTCTCTGTGAAATTCCTCCGGTCCCTGGTGCAGGGGCATCATCATCATCCTTTTTGACATTATCATCCTTTTGGTGATGGTCAGTGGGAGGTTCATCAAAGTAATTTTCATTCATTTCTTCCTCCTCATCATCTTCAGATACAAGATTGATCACTTCCGGGATAGTGATCTTCTGCCCATTAACTTCTTCTTGTTCAGTAGGTATAAATTGCGTAGTCTGGGTGACGGCTTGAATGCCATCTGTAATCTTGTCGACCATCCGCTGCTCAAAGGCATGTATCAAACTATGCGCCACTTCTCCGGAAAAGTCCTTATGTAGTAGAGTCGAATCAGATATTGTTCTAGGGAACATTGCTTCGACATAAGTTTCGTGTCAAGAGCTCGTGGCTCGTTGGTTGATCGCTGATTCTCAATATTTCGTAGAGATCGAGCACCTTAACTTCGCCATTTCTTGAAGCATTGAATATGCTTTCAGGTGTGAGCTTTGAAGAAGTGAAGTAGGTCCTTGTTTCTTTAATGGGAACTCGCTGCATCTGTTTGAGCCTGAAAGAAAGAGTTTTGAGTGACCTTCAAAACTTTTATAGATATCTGAGTAGAAATGTAGTTTAGTTTCTGAGTTACCTGAGTATGAACATCAGGCTCAGATACTTGTTCTACTGAGACAATTGGTGTCTCAGATATCTTGTTGTGAGGTTCAGACTTGGAAGTCTGGTCCTCATCAACCTTTCTTTCTTGAACCTGAGAGAAATACAATACTTAGGAAATAGTTTGAAAGAATCTATGCATAAATATGCTTTTAATGAATTCTCGATTGAGCTACTTACTTCCTCAACAGAAGCTCAGATTCATTTTCTCGTAAACTTGTGCGCTTCGTGTTCTTTCAAGTGATGTCATTGGGGCTTCATCAATTTCCATTGATGCAGGGGAAGTCGCAACTTTATCCCCTTGCATTTCTACTTCTGAAATAGCCTGTAAGTAGAAAGTATTGGATATTAGAAGAGATAAAGGATAACCCAAGATGAAGAATACATGTCACTTGATTGTCATATACCTTCATGTTTGAAGGCTCAGTGATGTGTTCTTCAGAAACCTTGTGGGTTTCTGGGTTTGTCTCTGGCATTTCTGCCTTATCTTCTTCCATCTCAGTTGAGCCGTTATAGAAACATTTAACATGAATGAGCACATAAACATTTTTACTGAAAAATTAGTTCTTCTTTAAGAATCATTTACCTGTGGCACAGGCTCAGATTTCTCAAGAGTTGAGGTTGAAGGAACCTCTTTTTCAGTATTTGAGGCAAGCTTCTCAGCTTCCTCTTGTTTCTGCGTTTCTAAGTCAACTCAGAATAAAGAAATTTTATAAGGTAACAAGATTTATAAGTATAAAAATTTTCACAAGGTAAGAGTTAAACCACCATTTACCCGAAAGCGCCAGTCGATTGGTCTCGAACTTGTGACCTTTCTATACATTGGTCGCCTTGTCCAAGTGCGCTTTGTTTGAAGTTTCGCATTTCACACCTTTCCCGAGTATGAAACTCGCTTGCCTCCCCGTTGATCATTCCGAGTAGATGTCTCAGTTTGATCCCTCTCAGTGAGTTGGGGAACCTGCTCATTTGCAGGATTTTCTTCAGCGTACTGTATTGCTGGTAATTCAAAATGGAGTTCATTTACCATTTCATCAACAACTTGTGGCTGTTGTGGTTTTTGTGTTTTGTGGATGTTGTGGTTGTCTGGAAGCAGAAGATTGATTAGTAGAATGTTCTTCCAGATTTTTAGATGTGGCATTTCCATCAAAGATTCCGCCAAAGACTAAAATACCACTCATCAGGGCTTTGTGAAGTTGTTCAAGAGAAGCATTCCCTGATGATGTGTTTGCACCAACAACCTTTCCTATAGTCTCAGCAACCTGTGGTGCAGGTTCTTCTTCAGATACCTTATCACCAGTTACTGTTTCAGTCACCTTAGCCCTCTTTGTTCTTTCTAGGACTTGAGAGATGACTAGTTCATCATCTTCATCGTCAGAGCTCTCATCAAGATTGGAACCGATTGGTCCATTATTCCCGCGGTTTCGCAGATGGGGCTTGGTGCTTTTCACCACTCTTGGCAAGATTTACGAAGTTCATCAAGGCTTTTCGCATTAGTCGCAACATTTCGAAAGCACTTTCTCTTGCCGAGTCTACTTGTTCAAGAGTTGATAACTCTTTGCAAAGATTGATGAGTTCATCCGCCATTATCATTTCATCGCAATGCCCGCAGATATCCGAGAATTGACAACCTCTTCGTGTGTCTTCGCTTTGCCGCCAGACTTCTTTCTTGAAGTTCTGGGCTTCGGTCGCAACCTTTCTTCAGATATCTTTCAGATTTTTGATTCTTAGACCTTTCGAGACCCAAGAACCTTTTTCATCGATTTGTGTACTCATATTTGTAGAGTAAGTTATCATTGGCTATTTCAAATTGCCCTCCGAGCTCAATGCCAAGCTTTTCCAAAGAAGTTGCATATCTTCGCACTATAGCTCATCGTGGCCTTTGGCTCCTAGTCCTTTGACAATCTTAGGCTCAAGCCTTGAATCTTCTTCACGAATTTCATGAAGGCGATTTTCCCAGCTTAAAAGGGTTTTCCAAATTTTGTCTTGTTGATTCAAAGAAGAACATCATGATCCATCGTTTCGCTTATCCGTCAAGACCTCCTTGTAGACCATCAAAGCATCCGTGAAGAATGCAAGCCAAGATATCCCAAAGGAACCAAAAGATGTCTGGTTCGGATGTCAGCAAGCTTGAACTCAGTGGGTGTATCTGATTTTTCAAGATCACACACGTCACTGTAAAGTTCTTTAACACGTTCAAGGAGTTCATCATCCTTGGTGTTTATTTCAAAATCCTTTCCAAGATTTTGAACCTCAAACAACTTACAGAAGGTTGTTAAGTCCGTATGATTTCCTCGATCGAGGTTTTGATAGACACTATTTCAAAGGTTTTCAAATACACAGAAATAATCCTGAGTTGTTATAAAATTCCAACACATCGAAAGTGATGAAATTCCACTGGGCGAAAGCGTATAGAAAACCCTCGATTTGTGCCTTTTCAAGCATGTCAAGAATCAATTTTCTCATTTAGTTTTCTATTGTAGCAAAGAGGTATTCTCAACCATGGCACCACCCCAAATCATTCTCGTGACTTGAAGTCCAATGGTCGGATTAAAACTCCTACCATGGGTTGTTTACAATAACCAACTCTGGTGCTTGCTTTTCAGCAGTACCAGTGGAGGATTGGGACTTCTTTGTTGAAGTGTTCTTGGAAGCCATCTCTTTATATAGTGTAGGGATTTGAAATTGGTGTTTGAAAGAGATTTGATTCAGTGATTCTTTTCAGAAAAACTTAATCTTGATTTGCAGAGAGTGTAGAGGGTTTGCAGAGAATCAAGAGAGGATTTGCTATTTTTGTAAGATGAATTTCTGATTAGGCAAAAGTGATTTCATTTGCCAAAATCCTATATATATAGCAATTGAATCCCAATGCATAAATACATACAAATTGATTTTGTGTATGTACGTGATTTGCAAACAAAGCGTGAGCAAAAGCTAGTTCGCATTAAATGCTTAGTGGGCCATGTCCTAATTTCAATACCTTCACTATTTATCGTGAATTAATTTCAATTGCATGCATCAATCGCTAACTTCATCGAGGGTCACCATTGCTTTTCAAAGAATGATCACAATCGCCAAGTGTAATTGTGCCCATTTAATGAGTTTTGGCGATTTGCTATCCAATCACAATTGTATGACCAAGGACACTGCTCAGATCGAATCATTTTATACTTAAGATTTTTCCAAGTTTTTCATCAAGATAGAAATAATGCGAGTTTTAAGAGAGTAGTTGATCGCAGATAGTTATACTATTCTCTTTGTGTTCCTGCTTATAGAATGATTCGTATATCCGAGTTCCACTCGTAGATCTTAAGCTATCTTTTGCTCTTTAGCCTTTTTTGACTCGGATACCTGCTCTGCATTTCTCTTTCTTTCTCGGATTCCTGCCCAGATACCTCTTCTCCGGATGCCTGCTCCATACCTCTTCTCTCAATTCTGCCCATACCTCTTCTCCGTTGCTCGCTCTAGATTCCTGAACTCTTTCAGCTCATCGGTAGTTCCATTAGTCCAAGACTATGTCTTAAGGCTAAGAATCTACTTTCTTGTAGTGGCTAGTGAAGATATCTCGTAAGTTGGTCTTCGTACAATCTTGAGTATCTCTATATTGCCCTTTTCAACATGGTCTCTGATGAAATGATGTCTAACATCAATGTGCTTTGTTCAGGCATGAAATTTAGGATTCTGTGTAATCGCAATAGCACTTGTGTTGTCATAGAAAATGGGAGTTTTCTTCTCATCGAGTCCATAGTCTTTAAGTTGTTGTTGTATCCACAGAATTTGTGTTGCACAACAACCAAAGAACAATATATTCAAATGTGGTAGAAGTTGCAATTGAGTTTTGCTTCTTGCTAAACCATGAGATAAGTCTTGTACCCAGAAACTGACAAGTTCCTGAGGTGCTTTTCCTATCAAGCAATGATCCAGCATAATCAGCGTCTGAGTACCCAGCTAAACTCAATCCACTTTCTTTAGGATACCACAATCCTACATCTATCGCACTTTTACATACCTTAATATTTTCATAGCAATGTTGTAGTGTGTTTGCATTGGATTTGTCTGAAATCTAGCACATACTCCAATGGCATATTGAATATCAGGTCTACTTGCAGTGAGGTAAAGTAGTGAACCTATCAATTTCCTATACTTATGTTCTTCAACACTCTTGTCTGATTCAGTATAGGTCATTTTGGTTCCAATGCTCATAGGTATCTTAGCATTCTTTTCAGAAGGCTTAAGATTGAATTTTGTGAGCATATCTTTTGCATACTTTGTTTGACTAATGAATATTCCATCATTGAGTTGCTTGACTTGCAATCCTAGGAAATAATTCATTTCTCCCAACATGCTCATCTCAAATTTGCTTTTCATGAGATTTGCAAAGTCATTACAAAGTTGCTTGTCCTTAGATCCAAATATGATGTCATCAACATATACTTGAACTAAGAGTAGTTTCCCATCATGATTTAAGGTAAATAAAGTTTTATCAACTTCACCTTTCTTGAAACCACTTTCCAGAAGGTATTTGGCCAAAGTGTCATACCATGCTCTTGGAGCCTGTTTCAGTCCATACAGAGCTTTCTGTAGTTTATAGACCATTCTACTTTCTGAGGAAACTTCAAAGCCAGGTGGTTGCTCAACATAAACTTCTTCTGCAAGTTCACCGTTTAAGAATGCACTTTTGACATCCATCTGATAAACTTTGAAATCTTTATGAGTCAAAGGCTAGAAAGAGTCTTATTGCATCCAACTGCAACTGCATATGACTCACAAAATCTAAGCCTTCACCGAAATCCTTGGCAACCAATCTTGCTTTGTTTCGTTATTTCACCAGATTCATTCATCTTGTTTCGAAAACCCATTTAGTTCCAATCACGTATATTCCTTCTATAAATGGAACTAGTTTCAGACTTTGTTTCTCTCAAATTGATCCAACTCTTCTTGCATTGCGTAGATCCGCCTTGGTCTCCTAATGCTTCTTCTATATTTTAGGTTCAATATTCGAGATGAAACATCCAAAGAGAGTTAGCATTTTCACTATTGCTCTCCTAGTCCTAACACCTCGATTAATCGTCCAATTAAATCCTTTGTAGGATGATCTTTGATCCATTTCATCATAGGTTTAGTGCTAGTAGGATCAATATCCGTGATCCAATGTGAATCACTAAGATTTTGATTTGATACTTTTTCAGTATCTGAGATATCTGACATATGGGAAATGTCATGGATATCTGACACTTTTTCAGTGTTATAGATATCTGAAACATTCATTTCAGCATTCTTATGTTCAGATACCTTCATGATGAAGGTTCTCAAGAATCTGCTCCATTTCTCGAAAACTCATAGGAAATTCCTCATCATGTCTCAGGAGTCATCTTGTTGTTACTAGGCTTTTCAAGCTTTTCTACGCCGTAGTCATCCTCACTTTCCATAGTGATGTTTCTCCTTTCGAGGATTCTTCTTAGAGTCCCTCAAGAATAATTCTTTGAACCTTTCGAGAGTTCATCAATAGGAGGTGTTTTCTTATTTCCTTCATAGAATACAACATGAACCGATTCTTCAATTTTCTTTGTTCTTTGTTGTATACTGTAAGCTTTCTGCTTGTGGAATAGCCAAGAAAACACCTTCATTGCCTTTCGTTGAAATGTTCTTAGATAATCTTTCCCATTGTTTAGAACAAAACATCTACAACCAAATACTCTCGATGTTTGATATTAGGGGTCTACCAACCAAGATTTCATAGGGGTCCTCATGGTGTTTGTTTATCAAGCATCTGCTCGAGTGTAGTGTCGGTTTATGCCTTCAACCCAATAAATTTCACTTATTTCAGTGTCAGCTAGCATTGTCCTTGCAGCTTCTTTAAGGGTTCTATTTTTCCTTTCTGCAACACCATTTTGTTGAGGTGTTCTTACAGAGGAAAGTTGGTGTTGTATACCTTTGCAGGTACAAAACTCCTTTATGTAATCGTTGACAAACTCAAGCATATGTCCTGCTCGATTGCGTATACCTTGTCATTTTTCATGACTTCAAGCTTTTTCAAAGAAGTTTGGTATTCCACCGGCATCGATTTCAGGTTTCAGAAAGACAACCCAAGTGAATCTTGAGAAGTCATCTACAACAACCAGATCATACTTCTTTCCTGCATAACTAGTTACATATGATTCAAATAGATCCATGTGTAAAAGTTGCAGTGGTCTAACACTAGAGTGTCTGATTTTGGACTTGAAAGAGATCTTAGATTGTTTCCCATCCGACAAAGTGTAATGATACCATCCTTTCTGAAAGATGTTCTGGGAAGACCAACCACTAACTCTTTCTTGGCAAGTCTATTCAGAGTTTTGAAGTTCAAGTGACTCATTCTTTTGTGCCATAACCAGTGCTCTTCTGTGTGACCAGATTGACTCACCATGAGACATTCTCGCCAGGCAGTATGCCCAATCGACAACATAAAGACTGCCTCTCCGCCGACCAACCAAGACTGTCTGCTTTGACTCATTGTCAATTAGTTTGCAGTATTTAGCTTTGAATTTTATAGTAAAACCCTTGTCTGCAAACTGGCTCATGCTAAATAGATTATATTTCAAATCCTTAACATGTAATACGTCAGTGATTGCTAAAGTCCCTAATTTCACGTTGCCAAATCCCAGAGAGGGATTTAATTCTCCTCCAGCAAATCTGATATCTGGTCCTGTTGTGCAAGCTTTGTAATCAACCAGATTTGCTTTGTCTCCTGTCATGTGCTTTCCGCATCCACTATCAAATAGCCATTGTGCTTTGGTCCAGGAGGCATTCTGCACACAACAGGAAACAGGAGATTAGGTTCTCGTATCTTTGATGGAACCGTCAGAATCAAAAGTTCTTCCAGTAGGAATCCATTTTTGAATGAGTTTCTTTGAAATATGCTTTTGTCTGACAGGAACGTAAGGTGGAATTCTTTTTGAATGAATTTTATCATTAGCAAGAATTATTTTATTCCTTGGTGTGTTCCTAGGTGCTCCATATGATACTTTCAGATACCTGTCAGGTTTCTGAGTTTGCTTTTCAGCAAACTTAGCTTTCCTTGCCAGATTTCTTCTAGCCTTGGCATTCAGATTTTCAGTGGCTTGATTTAACTTCCACTTCTGATAATTGCTTTGAGCAATTCTAGCTTTCAGCCATCGTTCTTGCTCCAGCTTGTACTCATGAGCAAGTTGTTTTCCGATGCCTTTGTAGCCAATACCGTTTCGAGCACTTGAAGATATCTGAGATCTTTTCTCAGCAGCTTTGCTAGTCTCTGGTTGATCCAATTTCTTTCCAGAAAAAGTGACATGGGAGAATTTGCCAGCTCCTGCAATTCTACCTTTTTGAGAGACATAGCACTGTGGATGTTTACACTTTTAAGTGTTGTGTTTCTTTTCGTAGACGCATCTAACAGCTTTTGTTTTGACTTGTTTTTCCCACAAAGGTTTAGTCGCAATCGCCTTTCCTTTATCAACAATCTTTGTCTTTTCACCGATACTATAGATTGCATGGGAACCGCCTTCATTTAGTACTTACAAATGTTCTTTTCTCCTTACTCTTATTCAGAGTGATAGAACAATCATTCTGTATTCACCAAGTCCTTTCTTTTTCAAGGATCTCTTAAGTAAGATTGTACTTCAAGAAGAGTGTCACTAGCTTTGGCATAAGATTGAAAAGATAATTCTTTCTTCTCGAGTTCCTTGTTCTTTAAAGAAGATCTTCATATTTCTTTTGTACTTCACCATCGCTTCTTTATGTGACTTTTCAGCTCTTATATCGAGCTTTGAGAAATGCATTTTCAAGATCCTTTCTCTCGATACTTTAACTATTTGAGAATTTTCCTTTGCAAGAGAATTTTTCTTCTTCAAGGTTTTCGCTCTAGCTCGGATCATTAGAAATTCTCTTTCATAGATGTCAAGTTCTTTCCGAGATTTTCTAGATTTTTGTTTCCTCTTCATCACTTTCATAAGTGTAGCAAGAAGTATGTGTTACCTCATCACCATAAGATGCTTTTCTATGTTGAGATGTCTGACCACAATTTCAAAGAACTCCACACATTTCATTCTTCTCGAGGTCAAGTCGATTATATCATGAGTAACTCCACATAATTCTCGGTGATGGTAAGGTTGAGTCATCCGAATTGTCATCTTCGTAATCTCTCAACGCCTAGAGCATCCATTGAATTTGGATTTTCTTTCTTTCTTCGCTAACAAGGCTTTCGCTTCTTCAAGATTCTTCTATCTTTCTTATCGTCCTTAGTTTGTCGAGGCGTGACAATCCTTCAAGTGGCTGTATCCATAACAGAAACAGATATCGCTTCCAATTTCGCCTCAAGACATGATGCTTTCTCGAAATGGCTTGTTCAATGAGCTTTGCATATTTTTGTCAAGGATAGTTTGAGCCTAGATGCTTTTTCACTTCTCTTTCGCTTTTCTTCTCTCAATTTCTCGATCGACAAATTTGTTCATTTTCTTTGCAGCAAGAGCATCCTCGCCTCCTCCTTGCTTTTCTTCTTTCGTAAGTTTCTGTGTAACTAGAGCAACATTCGCAACTTTTCGCTTGTTTGTTCTCTGAGTTGTCTCATAGTCAACAAGAGCAAGATGAGAGAAAGTTCCATCGAGTGATATTCGCATACCTTGGTTAAAATAAAAGAATTTAGTATGCTCCTTGTAGGTTAAGACTTCTGACAATAGTCTTAATCTTCTCAAACTGAGAGTATCTATTGCTTTCCCCAAGTGCTGCCATATCACTCATGAGAGTGGTAAACCTGAAATCAAGTTCTTCCAGAGTTTCAGTAGGACCTTGTTTGAAATTTTGAAATTTCAACTTTAGAACTTCGAACTTGTTTTCCTCGGTTTTCTGGCCCGCATGATTTCTTCAATCGCTTGTCGCAACTTTCGCCGCTTTAGCACCCCTACGCTTATATCAGATGTGCTCGTGTCGATCGATGATGATGTTACGAGCTTGACCATCCGAGGATTCCTCTTGGCATCTTCCGGCGTCCGTAGTTCTCTGGGCTTTGGTTCAGAATAACTCGACCAAGATCTTCCATCGGTCGACGATCCGCTTGTGAAGATCCTTCGCTTGATCTCTGCCTCTTCCACTCAAACCTCCATGACTTGCTTAAGTTGTTGAATGACTATCGGCCATTCTTTATTACTTCGATCATCTCGCTACTCCGCTTCAAGGTGGAGCATCATGTTATTTTTCCATTTCTCGTAGTTCTCCGGTTTGAGAACGGTGCATCACTCGAGACATACCGCACACTTAACACACAAATTAAATAGTCCTCAAAAGTGGACAAAGTTCCTTCACCTATCCGGGGATCTAGGTTCAGTAAAAAGGTCAGAACCTCCCGCTCGATACCACTTGTTGGTCCAGATAACGGCAAAGTAAAAGACTAGAGGGGGTGAATAGTCTTTAAAACTTTTGTCGATAATAACTATTTCTCGATATTCGAATGGATATCCGATACTTAGAATCAGAAAAGGAAGACTTAATAAAGATAAGTGTAAACAGTTAATATGTGTGTGCTATTTAAATGTAAATACGGAAAGGTAAATGACATCGCAAGTATAGTGGTATCCGGAGGTGGCGAATCCTCCAACTAATCCACTTCGGTCTATCGAGACCTAGAATTCACTAGAATGTATAATTGAGATCTCCTTACAATAATCCTATTCTAAGATTCTTAACAATTGGTTCCCAACCAAATGTTCCCCCGAGTTGTTCCCGCTTTCACAAACAAGTACTTCCTATACTCGTAAACCTCGAGTTATTCCCTAGCTTCCTAAGCTAAGTACTTCCCATACTCAATAACCTTGAGTTATTCCTCGCTTCCCAAATCAAGTACTTCCTATAATCCTAACCTTGGAGTTATTCCGATTTTTCAAACTAAGTACTTCCGACTCCACGCTTATGGTGTTGGTTTTGGTTCGAGTTGTCGATGAGCGCCTTAATAACTTTTCGCTTAATCGATAGCTCAGTGAACTAAGTTACTTAATACACTTTACAACAGATGGTATCTTGTTCGATTTTATCGACCTAAGTCTTATGATATCTGCTCAAGAGAATGAATCTTATAGTTGATCTTTTGATTCAACTCCTTCACGTATAGCTTTGCTTGTTTAGGATCGTGACACTTAGAACTTCAAGTTTACTCAAGATCAAAAGCTTTGGTCGCAATGTAAAAGCTTTGAGGATAAGTAAGTCGCTTTGAGAGAGTAAGACGCTCAGCGCTTGTATGCGCTCAAGGTGTTCAAAGGTGTCTTCTCAAGCGCCTAAGTGTTTATATTTATAGATGAATTTGAGTGCCGCTAGAATAGTATCCGTTAGCTCAAATTCAAACTATTCATATCTGTATAAGATCAGAAAGGTGTTTTGTCTTCTTCCCGTGTCGCCGCTTTTATTCGACATCTCCGTCTGCATTAAATGCATCAGACTATACTTTTTGTCCTCAGAGTGTCAATCGGAACTATGCTTTGTATCGTAGACTAGTGTTGCGATTCTTTGCACATCCTTATCTATAATCTTCGATACCACTCAGATTTATTGAAACAACTTTTGTTTGCAATATATTTCTTTTCGTAAATGTGGTTACCGCCAAGGTATCGAGAATAGATATCTGGACACTTTCCTTGTTTTCGAGATATGTCTCTTATTTCTCGATATCTCATGACACGCTTGTTTGAAACTATTCGTGTCTTTAAGATATCCGCCTAAGATATCCGAACAATGATTCAAGAATCTTGTGCGCTTTTCTTCAAGTCTTCAATGTCGCTGAGCTTCGCTTGGATGACTTCTTCTCGGTCTTCTTCATAAAATAAAAATTACATTTTGAGACCTAACATCCTATACAAGATTAGCTAGACTATCATACTTAGTGGTTTTCCTCTTTTACACTGTTCAAGTGAACCAAGAGTACTAATCACCTTTCTGAGACTAAGATAAGTCATCATGTTGCTGATCAAAACTAAACAGATATTCTTTACAAAATATCTAACAAAATTCCTAACAAATTTCTCAAGAAATTTCCCAACAAATTTTCCAACAAATTTCACAAGAAATTTCCCAACAGGAACTTGGTCCGGAGGAGAAGGACATCTGGGAACTTTATCTGGACGGTCATCGGCCGCTCATGTTGGAGGTACTAGACTCTTGCTCATCAGTCCCGAGGGAGCACAGATGTAGTATGCCATATGACTAACTTTCCCTATCACCCACAATGAAGCCAAGTATGAAGTATTGATAGCGGGAATGAGAATGGCCAAAACAGTCATGGCCAGAAAACTCCAGGCCTACTCAGATTCTCAACTGGTCACGGAACAGTACTCGGGAAAATTCACAGCCAAGAGCGCTTCGATGATAAAATACTTGAAGGTGGTGAAAGAATTGGAGAACGCATTTGACCTGTTCTCTTCAGTCAAAATCAGCCGAATCAACAACACAATAGCCGATGGGTTATCCAAATGGGCCACTGCCTCAGGGGCAGTAGACACCCGTACAGTAGTCCTGATGATGGCCAATGAATCGGCCATCACCACTGCGAGCGAAATGGCGAACATAGGCGTCATAACCGGATCCAACAATTAGATGAGCGATATCATGCACTATTTCCAAGACGGGGTCCTACCCCAGATCCAACTGAATCAAGAAGAGTTCAACAAAGAGAGCAACGCTACTTCTTCTCTAGAACTGACCTTTATCGAAAATCCTACGATGGAACTCACTTACACTGTCTGGACCCATCCAAGGACAATATGGTGATGAAAGAGATCCACCTAGGAAGATGTGGAAACGATTCGGGAGTAAGAGCCCTAGCCCAGAAGATCAAGAGAATTGGCTATTATTGGCCAGGGATGCAAAAGGAGGCCGGAAGATTTTTCAGGTCATGCCCAGAATGTTAAAAGTTTGCAAGGATCCCCAATCAACCAACTATTCCCATGATCCCGTGAACTATTCCATTTCCTTTCGACTAATGGGGCATTGACATAGTAGGACCGTTTCCCATGAGACCAGGTGGCGAGAAATTTCTAATTGTGCCAGTAGAATATTTCTCCAAATGGGTGGAAGCTGAAGCCACTGCTTCAATCTCAGAAAAGAAGATCATGAACTTCTTATGGCGGTTATCATGTAGGTTCGGATTACCCAGAATCCTGGTAGCCGACAACGGACGTCAATTTTCCGGACACAATCTCAAAGATTGGTGCAAAAAAATGAAGATTGAACAATGCTCCAAGTCCGCTTGATATCCTCGTGTCAATGGCCCAATGTACCCAATCGGACCATAGTCGATAACCTTCAAAAACGACTGGGAGATGCGAAAGAGGATTGGGTGGACGAGCTGGAAGGAGTACTCTGGGCTTATCGCACCACGGCACGGACCGCAACACAGGAAACCCCCTTCTGCATGGTGTATGGCTCGGAAGACATAATCCCCGCCGAAATAGCTGTCAATATGTTCCGCATCCAAGGATACGTCCCATCAGATAACCACAGTAAGAGGGTCTACGATCTAAACAGGCTTGAAACCAAGAGAAGCACGGCCTTGGCTAGGACCCTAAGTTATCAGGCTATCGTGGCAAGGGCTTACAACAAGCATGTGGAAGGAAGAGATATCCATGGGAGACCTAGTATTGCAAATCCAAATACTAAAGCCTACTGGAAAACTTGAGCCAAACTGGGAAGGACCTTACAAAGTCACTAAATCTAGCATCAATGGTAATTATGGCTTGGAGGATTTTGCACGGCAAGCCCCTTAAGCGCACTTGGAATGAAAGAAATGTTTAGAAATACTATCCTTGAAAAATTTGTAATAGTTCACAAGCAAAGATACCTTTTTATTATCATGTAATCCTACTATCGGCTATTATGAAGTTTCAAACATGGTTCGTAAAATGGTCCAAGGAATACGAAAGGTTTCGGACCCAAAGAGTCCGAGCCCACTTATTTCAAAGAATCCACTAAGTAGTGTCTCTGACCCAGATAGTCCGCCCACTAGCTAATTCAAAGTACCTAGGACCCAAAGCGTCCCAAGACTCCGTCATTTCAAATCAAAATTGAAGAATTATTATAAGTTGTGTCTCTGACCCATAGAGACCGACTCCAGTCAAGCTTCAAGTGTCCAAAACAAAGTATCCAACACTCACGACTTCAAAACCAATTTGAATAATTCAATCATAAGTCGTGTCTCGCATCCACAGAGTCCGACCCACTAGGTATTTCGAAGTGTCCAGACCCAAAGTGTCCAACACTCTGACTTCAATAAAAATTGAAGAATTTATGACGCTGTGTCTCGGACCCATAGAGTCCGACCCACTAGCTAATTCAGAAATGACCAGGACACGAAGTGACCGACACTCTATGACTTCAAATAAAAAATTGAAGAATTTATTACGCTGTGCTTCAGACCCATAGAGTCCGACCAACTAGCTATTTGAGAAGTGACCAGACCCAAAGTATCCGAGACTCTATGACTTCAATCAAAATTGAAGAATTATTCATTGTGTCTCTAACCCAAAGAGTCCGACCCACTAGCTAATTCAGAAGTGAAAGAAAGTAATTAAGGCCGATACAAGAAGAGGAAAGGCAAATTTCATTCCAACAAGATGTCGGTGACCCCAAGATCTACAAAAATACAATTAATCTCCTAATTTAAAGGAGGATCTTGGAATGACCATCATCAAAACACATTACAAATTAGGCAAAAATAACCTCCACAAACCGGAGGGATAGTCATTCAATACAACTATGCCTAAAGTGTTTACAACAAAAAGATGACCGGACCTATCCTCTACTGAGCCGGGGTATCCGGATTCTCCTGACCAGCCACGGTCTCTTGAACGGGGGTCTCAATGCCGCATGCTTCACCTTGCACCACGGGAGTCACCGGCTCAGAAAGTTTCCGCCAGAAGCGCTTGGTGATTTTCTTCCCAGGCTCAACTTCTTCATCCACGGTCACCTGTTCATACCCCTTGATGGGCCCCGACAGATCCATGAACCTGGCATTAGCAAAGGAGAAGTTCCAGTGATTGATCTTCCCGGCTGCCATGACCTCAGGGAGCCAGGAAGGATAGACTGGCACGGGCTCAGCCTCCATCTTAGCATAAGGAGCAACCACTGGCCAAAATTCATCCAGGGCCAAGTCCTCTGGAGACTTCAGCTTGGGGTCCGCCACATAATCCCCTTGGAAGTTGGCTTGGATATGCAGCCTCTCATCATGGACAGAAAAGGTTTCATCAAGAAGAGCTAGAGTTTGGAGCTGGCCGATGCAATCAAAGAAGGCCTCAGTGCGAGTTTGCCCAGCGTCCAACCTCCTCAGAAAATAGTAGGCGTCGGACTTCAGAAAGTCTTCAACCGCTTCGATGCGGGTAGTCTTACACTTGGCAACTAGAGCATTAGCCAAGTTTATCCAGGCAATGGCCGTCAAATCAAGGTCCTTATTTGACCGGATTAGAGCATTCTTCTCATCCGCCAACTTCTTTTCCAAAGTGCCCTTCTCGGCCTTCAATTTGGCTATCTCCGCATTAGCCTCGTCCAACTCCTTCCGTAGCTGGGCGGAGTCCCCTTCCTCCATCTCCAAGAATTCCATGGCATGGGCAGATTACTTACAAACATACAAATGTCCGTCAACAGAAAACTTAGCTCACAAATGAACATCATAGTGATTAGGCTACGGTCCACTTACCAGGTCCACCTGGTTCCTCATCATCTCAATAACGACCTTCAAGCTCTCGGTTAGCTCGGCCTTGGAGAGAGCCCAGAGAATGAGAGGCATCGCTTATATTGGCCACTTGGGACCCGCTTGTCCTCGGCCGCTTAAACGGGTCCTCCGGCCCCTTCCCCTTCCTCTTGTTCCAACAAGATCCTTCACGCCTGCACTATCGGCCAACAGTTTTCCTACTTTCTCCGCACTGATTTGGAGTTAGTGGGACCGGAGAAGAGACGTGTACTCTCGAACCATCAACTGTGGTCTAGTACCCGTGCTCAAAGGTAATTTATTGAAAGGTTATGACCAATTACCCGCCATCACGGCAGATGAAGCCTTGACCGGATTCACTTGTGGATGAATGACATTGCATGATTCACGCCGGCAACTTGGGGGCTTGTATTGAGTCTTCGCTGAAGCCCCTACTTCTCCAAGGCAATGGCTTTCTCATTGTGGATGTCGAGAAGTCTCTCGGCACGCCATGATCCAAAGAATCGCACAAGAAAAATCAATTAGATCCGAGATCCAGGGACTTTGTCCATGTTTAGTTCTAACATATATGTAAGCTTACTCAAATCTTTATTATTATTAAAATAAACCAGGGTGGGAGTGAGTCCGGCTATCCATATATGAGGTTGGATTGCCAAACCATAAGGATAATACAAGGTGGGATCTTCGCCATCCACACCTAGTAATGACCCTCTCCACTACAAGAATCTGCTTAAAAAGCCCGATTCATTCGTTAAGTCCTTAGCGACGGATAAAGTCGTCGTCCACGGAAGCGGATGACGGATAGTTTATCCGTTGCTAAATCACGACGGATAAACCATTGACTTTTTAGCGACCAAAAGCTGGTTTTTTTGGTTTTAAAAAAACAAAGAACTAGATTTTTAGTGACGGATAAAATATCCGTCGCTAAAAATCAGATTTTAAATTTAAAAAAAAACAAAAAACTGGATTTTTAGCGACGGATAAAATATTCGTCGCTAAAAAGCAGATTTTAAATTTAAAAAAAAAACAAAAAACTGGATTTTAAGCGATAGCAGATTTGATTTTTTTTTTAATTTTCCAGCCTGTTTTCATATTTCACCTGTTTCACATACATAATGTTCGATAGTAAATCTAGAATAATGAAATTTTTTTAATTAAACAGAAATCATTCGATAAAAGTCAACAAACCATCCGTAATGAAATGAAATATTCGTGTATAGTCTAAAGTAAGAAGTCAGAAAAACACAAGTCCAAATCTAACTACCGGACGGAGTGCCGCAATAACTCGACATGAAAGCTCGTGATCTTTCCTCAAGACGCTCGTTTTCCTCCCGTAGTGCTCTATCTCGCCACTACAAATCCGCTGTTAGCCATGCAACATGTTCTGAAACCTATGACTGCACCAACTCCGAGACATGCTCCTGTGTGAAAACCTGATCTCTAGATTGTTGGGATGCTGAGTAGGTAGGAGTAGTCACCACAGTTTTAAACTCCCAATCCATATACTCGGCCTTTGTTGTCCATTGGGTTGACGGCTAAGAAGATGATGTTTTGTTGTTCAATTTTCAGCTCCTCACCCGCTTCGGCCTGTTGCCTCTCGATCTGATCCTCCACCTCAGCCTGAAACCGTAAAATGCAGATATCATGAGTTATAGTTTTTTTCAAAATATCTTGTACTACACAAATATGAACTTTAACACAAATTAACGTACCGTAATAGCCTCGGACTTGTCGCCAACCCATCCGCCGCTCTTCACTGCTCTTTTAAAGTACTCGAAGGCGGTATTCTTCTCCCCTGAAGACACCTGAAGAACATATATATCCAAACATTTAGCTAAGAACTCATTAAAGGTGTAGAAATGAAATACAAAACACATGTACGAATAATCTGACAAATTAGATGTACACTTACTGATTTCACGTGATGCGTAAGAACAGCTTGCGACCCATATTGGTGAATCGCCATCCCTTTACCCTCAGACGACTCAGTCAGCCGGTTCTCTCTGTTCTGGTCCGCAATCTGCTGGACATTAGGACGAGTCCAGTAGGCCTCCCAAAGCGCCAACTCCTCCTCATCACACCATGCACGCCTTTTGTTTTGTCGCCACATCTTTTTCATAGTGCAAACCATATCCTTGTATCGGGCTGACCCCAGTGACTCGAAACAAGGCCATATCAGGTGGATCAACTTGTTGGGAATGAAGTACTTTTTCTACATTCCCAATTCCAGACAACATCCAACTTACATAACGTAAACCGAGACATCAATTTAATAAGATAACACAACATAACATATTTAATGGGGACTAACATATCACCCAAGTTTAGCGGCTAACATACCACTCACATATAGTGGCTAACATACCACTCACATTGTCCTAAAATTTTCTAACACAGTGGTGACTAACATATCACCCAAGTTCAGGGGCTAACATACCACTCACATACAGTGGCTAACATACCACCCAAGTTCAGCGGCTAACATACCACTCACATACAGTGGCTAACATACCACTCACATTAAAACAACGATTAGATCAACAAATAAAGGAATGTCAGATTTAAACTTACCCGCAACTCATCAAAGTACTCGCCTCTCATCCGGTCCGAGATGCACGACCACTTCTCGCCTCCCCCTCTTCTCTCAAAGATGTCACCGAAGTTCACGGCCGATCTAAAGGCCATAACCTATTATCAATGTATAAGATACAAGAAACAAATATTAATTAGTATAGTACAACAATGATGTGACATAAATTATCCGGGTTATGTTCTATATATATAAAGGAATGCATAATACTTACTTGTCTCTACCCAGTGGGAACAACACAGGCTTCGCTTTCCAATGAGCCCCGACCTCAAGCTCGGTGTAGGGACAATCGTCATCCATTATGAAATGGATAAGAGATCATCCTGCAATGGATGTGATAGGCCCTTTAGGCCAAGGGGTAAGAACTAGGAGAGCAATTGCTAAAAATGTAGATCCTCTCTATGGATGTTTCATTTGAGATTTCGAACCAAAGACCATTGAAGAAGCATTAAGAGACCAAGATTGGATCTCAACAATGCAAGAAGAGTTGGATCAATTTGAGAGAAACAAAGTCAGTAAACTAGCTCCCTATATTGATGGAATATCTGTCATAGGAACTAAGTGGGTTTTCAGAAACAAGATGAATGAGTCTGGTGAAATAACCAGAAACAAAGCAAGGTTGGTTGCCAAGGGATTCACCTGCATCAAGGACTAGATTTTACGAGTCTTATGCACCAGTCGGAAGATTTGATGCAATTAGACTATTTCTATTCTTTGCAGCTTATATTGACTTCAAAGTTTACCAAATGGATGTCAAGAGTGCATTCCTAAATTGTGAGCTTGCTGAGGAAGTCTATGTTGAGCAACCAACTGATTTTGAAGTTTCCTCAGAAAGCAAAATGGTCTATAAGCTTCAAAAAGCTCTGTATGGACTGTGTTAGGAATATCTGTTAGATTTTGATCAGTAAACCTAAATGACTTATCTTAGCTCAGAAAAGTAACTAGTACTAGGTTGTACAGAAATATGTCCAATCCGTCATAGAAGTCTTTGGAGCGTATCCTAAGGCATATTAAACTGTCTAAGGTCAAAAGGCCCAATGTCCGACCCATAGGCCTGACCCTTGACATTCCTGGAATGAGCAATAAGAACCTTAGTCTTCAAGACAAGCGGTCCAACCCAGACCATGGTCCGAGCACCATGACGGTCCGACCCAGAGACATTGATTCGGACGTATGACTCGAACATTATAAGGAACCAAGTGAACTGGCACCATGAGAGAAGACTGAATCCGAGGCTAGCAAGGTCTGAACCACGGTACTTTAAGAAGTCATTTAAGTTGTCTTACAGGCAAGAGAGCACTGCTTGGATTGTTGCTCCGGACCTACCTTTTCGGATGAAGGTCCGAAGCGGACATCAGAAGTTGCTAATCTCTCGAGGAAAGACTAAACTACCTCGAAAGCCCCAAAGGAAATGGATTAAGTCTCCTTATCGACCATGGGCCTAATAGAGCATTGTCGTAACTGAGCCTTACACTTGGCACGATCCAATGGAGCCCTTCCTTTTTGGGAGATCTCTATATATATGGCACACATTTCCATGTAAACGGTAAGTCAGGTCGTCTTTACGAACTAATCTCGATCACTATACAGAGCAGATCTTCAGTCTCTCTCAAGTAAAGTCTCTACCCGGTTTGACACTTAGCAAACGGGTCTACGGTTTGAAACCCCCCCCCCCCCAAAGTTACTTGTGCAGGTTCTTACCCTCTAGTTCTTTGGAGTGCTTGACCCTAGCTTTGAACCATTGCTTGGAAGCTCTACAAAGGTTTGGACTTAGACGGTTTAGGAAGAACTTATTAAGTGTTTTGGGATTTCACCTCAACACTTTGTCGCCGTCTGTGGGAAACTTTACAAATACTTTCGTAGCTCTTTAAGCAATGGAAAGACCCAGAAGATCAGCGAGAACCGCTACTACAACAGTAGGAACTCCAGCTCCTAGGCAAAGAGGGAGACCTCCCACTAGGAGTGGGAGAAAGGCGAGAGGCACATCAAGGAACACAAATGAGTATCCAAGCGATGGACATATTGCAAGTGTTTCTTCAGAGGAAGAAAGAGTCGCTGACCCGCCTGCGAGAGTTCAAGGATTTGGAGTGGCAGTCCAAGACTTAGGAGGACAAGTTCCTCCACCAGGAAGAAACTTCACTCTTCCAAACGGTCAGATCGTTTGTCCCAGTGAGTTTGGAATGAATGAGAACCAGTTCGGCCACTTACTCACCACCGTCAAGGGATGCTTTAGTTCTAACAATGTCCAGCCTCCTCAGCCCACTCCACCCTTGGTTGTTCCAAGGAAACTGAGCCCGCTCAGTCAAGAAATGAACATTGTCCGGTTCTGAAAAGGATGGGAGAGCCGACTCGACCAGAGGATCTGCAAAACCTCCCCAATAGGAGAGTCTCTACATCTCAGGAACATCAAGAGAGGAGCCTAGTAAGACCCAGAATGGATGAAGCCGGCTCTTCAAACAAGAGCAAGTTACCATATGGCAGAAAGTATTCCTGCGTTCCCAGTCGATGATCTCCCCCCTGACATGGCCATCAATCATAGAACGGGTGAGAGACTCACTGCTGAACCGATCTTCATTCAACAGAAGGCCTTGGAGACTCAGATTGCCAGTCTGGGCAAAATGGTAAAAGCTCATGAAAAGGTAATGACCAGATCTCCAAACCCATCAGGTGATGCGATAAGGAGGGAGAGAAAACGTTTTGATTCTAACATCCCCAATGTTGAACATTACTATGGGGATACTTGTCATGTTGGCCATCTAACCAGGTATGAGAGTAAGATGGAATCCAACGGTCTGAATGACAATATGAAGGCTCTCACCTTTTCAACCACTCTTTTCGGAGAATCTATGGATTGGTGGATCGCTCTATCCAATGGCTCCATCAAAAGCTATGCAAATATCACCTCTCTTTTCCTGAAAAGATTTTGAGAAAGCAAAAAGAGAAAGAGATCAAGAGAGTCATTCGAGAAGAGAACGAGGATCTTAGGACCTTCCTCGAACGCTTCAATGATGAAGTACACCAGGTTGAAGCTCATAGCATCAAAGAACGGGTACGACACCTGTATGCTAACACCTACAATGAAGATCTCAGAAAGAAGCTCTCCAATGAAGAAATCACTACCGAAAAGTATCTGGAGGCTATTTGTGAGGGAGTCTTATATGGTGAAGAGTATCGAAGAAATATTCCAGTAAGAGCCGGGACTAAGAAGGGAAAAGAGCCGATGAGACAAGATCCCGCGCCTCATCCTGGGAAGTTTGAGCAAACAAACGATTTCAAAGATAAGAGAGAATTTCGTAGGGAGAGAACCCCTCCCAGGAGATATGTGGAGTACACTTGCCTCAATAGACCTAGATTCGACATTTTGGCCACTATTGTTGAAAAGAATTTGGATGTTGAATGGCCCAAACCAACAAGAAGTAGCAAAAGAAGTAGGGTTTCTAAAGAATACGGCAGATTCCATAAGCATAAAGGCAATTCCACTGAAGATTGTGTTCAATTGAAAACTGAGATTGAAAGTCTGATAAGAAGTTGCAAGCTGAAAGAACTAATCTATGAAGAAGAACCCTCCCGCCACCAAAGGAGTGAACGGAGGAGAGCAGAGCATGATTTGGAAACTACGACTTTGTCCTTACCACCGCCTCCCACGGAAACTCCTTTCCAACAAGCTCAGCGATACAATGAGTACCCCGAAACTTAGAGATGGAGAACCGTCCCTATAGTGGGGTTATCAACACTATAGTAGGGGGTCCGACTAGAGGGGATAGTAGGAACGCCAGGGAAAGAACCGCTCAAAACCTAAGGAACAATGACAGAGCCTACGCTCCGTCTGCCTTGAGAGGAACTAACATGATCTCTTTTGATGATAGTGAAATACCTCCCCCAACGTCTGGTGGAGGAGATCTCAGGGATCCTGACGTCCCTTTAGTTGTTTCTCTAGTTATCGCTACTTACAAGGTCAACAAAGTACTTGTAGACAATGGGAGTTCTTCTAACATCATCTCTAAGAGAACAGTGGATCAGATGAACTTGGGGAGAATTGAATATGGGCGAGTCCTTACTTCCTTAGTAGGATTTGGGGGTTCAACAGTTCACCCCATAGGAAGCATACCACTACAAGTTTCTATGGGAACCTTTCCAGTAAGAGTAACTCAAACAGTTCTCTCTGTGGTCGTAAATCCTGTTTTCAACTACAATTTTATCCTAGGGCGTCCATGACTCAATCAATTCAAGGTGTTATAACTTAGGATCCCAGATTGGTACTTGGAACTAGATTAATCAGACAATGTTGCCAACAATGTTGTTCAACAATGTCTATAGTAAACAGATAGCAGCGGATTAATAATAAAACTTCTATTACCAAGCCAATATATAGAAAAATATATTGGCAACGCCTTAGGCAAAATATCCACTGACAAGAAAAGTAGATCTAATCAACTAGGTTTAATACAATTACAACCGATTGATTAAACAACCAAAACTAGCCCTAGAAGAACCAACAGTAAAAGCTATTCTAGGTCGATGTTCGAAAGAGTTATTCCAACAATGAATACTCTTAGACAAACTCTAAAGCTAGCAGAAAACAAGAAGCCTAAACTCTTTAAATCTCAATTGATCTTTTCAAAAAGCTCAACCTTGCTTTGCTGAATCCTTGCATATATATACTTGAAATATCAACCTCTTCCATCTATGTCGAAAAGCAATAGGATCTCAGCAAAGGCAATTTTCCTTTTACTTGTTTTCTTCAATATGCGCATAGAAGGAAATTCCCATATTTCGATTCTTCATAAAATATATTCCTTCTTGCTTTCACCACAAGCTGTTCTTTTTCCTTAAATCATCTCTTGTTTGATTTGTCAATACTTCGAGTCCAAGTTTCCTGTCCAATGTGCTTTGTCTTCGATGTCTACTGCAATGCTATATCTTCAATGTTATGTCAGCATTGAATTCTATCCTGTCACAATGTTATACAACATTGGTAATCCTGCAACTTCACAAACAACAACAAACACAAACTTGGAACTGATTATTGAAAGACAAGATTATCAAAATATAAGTGCATAATGCACTTTCAATCTCCCCCTTAATCTTAATCTTTCATCGCAAAACAAAACAAGAGTTTAATAGAAACATAACTAAGAACTGCTAAAGATCTATTCTATTCTCCCCCTTAACCAGATAGTTTAAGAAACTTCAAGAGAATTTAAAATATTACAGACCCACAAAAAAATATAATTGTTCAACATGTAATCATAAATGAACTCAAGTTATCTATTCTCCCTTTTGTGAGGAAAGAAAAGAAACTAGAGTACTTCAACTTCAGATTGTTTGAGATCCGCCATCAAGCCCTTTGATTTGCTCCAATCACTTGTCCTGCTCAAAGAAGAATACCCGCATGGTAGTTTCAATGTTAGGGATCAATGTCGAACCAACATGTAGGTCAACATTGAACGCTGAAAGAATTATGAGCTCGTGCATCACTTTGCCAAGAGAAAGAGGAATATTCTCCTCCACATCCATGTTCACGTAAACATCGAAATACCCAAGGAAGATCATGATCCCGCCATGTGTTTCCAGCTTGTTTGGTGACCGTGATGGATTTGAAGTTGGAATGATAGACATCATCGGCTTTGACCTCGTGATCCAAGGACAAAGAATATGGTGGATGGAGAATCAAATGACCTCTCGATCCTCTATTCTTGGAATTTTCTAGATGCTTGAGAATCCTTTCTCCTGCATTGACATTGTATCCCATTTTGATCCTCAGAGAGCAACATATGCCTCTTGAATGAGCTTGTTGTTATTGAAGATGGCACCAACAGGCAAGGCATCCCGCAAGAACAGTAGACTAGAGAACAACAATATTTCAGGTCTAGAGTCCCAGAGGCCAAGATTTTAATTTTTCTCAGCTTAGCTCTCTAGCAATCTCATCCATAGTCACCTCCACAGTGAGTCTCAACCTCATCCCTATTTCTATGCAAGATCAGACGATCTCCATAGAAGTCAAGAAGAATACATCACCCCTAAGATACACACAGTGATGCTTACCATGGCCTTCAATACTAAAATTCTCAGATAAATGAGCATAGAATTCTCTGATGATTTCAGGAACAAAAGCAGCATATTGGGTAACAACATAATAGAGATTCCTTTTCTTCAGATAGGCAACCAAGTTATACTCTTCAAATGATTCCTCTTTAATTATCTTCTCAACATCTATAGCATTATTTTTGATTTTCTCATATTTTTTCTAGATTCTTGTTATCATAGAACAAGTGAGAAACTGCATCTTCATCCCAATCAGAACCATCTGTAAAAACAGGTTCAGAGGATAGATCATTTACCTCAGGATCTTCAATCTGATCTTCTCCAAGAATGACATCCTCATCATCAAGTGATTCTTCTTCAGATTCTTCCTCTGTCTCAGCTTCATAATCTTCAGAGTCATCTGAGCTTTCATCTGTGTTGCTCAGATCTTCTTCATCAACCATTGAGTCATCCTTAGAGTCATCTTCAGTTTCTGGCTCATAATCCTCCATATTATCAGAGCTTTCATCATCATTATCATCATGAGTAACTGATGTTGCAACAACATCCTCATCTATATTCATAGGGTCACTTTTTGTTTTCTCTGAGTCATCTGACTGCCAATCTTCCACCACAACTGGTTCAATAGTAGGCTCATCTGCGGATTTCTCAACATTTTCAGAGTGCATGCTTGTCTGATTCTCATCACCATTCAGGCCATCAGTAGCCGTTTCCCCTGTTTTGTCAGGTTGTTGTACATCATCTTTTTCAACCGATGAAGGGTTTTGGGGGTTTCTCTCAGATCTGCATGTTGAATTTCAGTATGTTCAACATCTTTCCCAGCATCCTCCATGGAAGCATCTTTCTCTATCCCCATTGGGCTTTCATCATCATCCCTAAGATCTTGAGGCAAGTCGACTGGCATGTTTCCCAATTTGACAAGGGTTTCTGCAACAAACTGAGAGGGGTTTGATGGTGACGACTCTGTTTGGGGTTTTGAAGATGGAGATGATGTTTTTGCAATCGAGATGAGGATTTTCAGCACATTCTTCCGACTCACTTATCTCATAGATCGGAATCTCAAAATCGCGTGTTCGGCACGGATGGGAAGAGGATATGCTTGCTCCCCCTCAGGTGTTTGCAACGAAACTCCGGGCAAGACAGGTTTTGTTGGAGACGACATTTTTCAGATCGTGAATGCAGAGATGAAGGAGAAAGAGCGGGAGTGTGGTTTGGTTGAGAGTGACAAGTGAATAAAGTGAGGGGAAGGTGAAGAGTTTGGGAGTAAAAAGTGAATAAGGAGAAAGGGTTTTTTTTTTTTTTTTGAAATGATTGTGGTTCGATAGGTGGCGCTTTTTGTGAGTGGTGGAGAAGTGGGCTAATGAGAGAAGGTAATATGGTCAAGGAGTGTTTTTGGTTGATTTGCTTCAAAGATCATAACCATATATATCAAAACACAAACCAAGATCTGACACAATCATAATATGAGATTAAGGAAAGCAAATGACCACCGTATCAATTAGGTCAACAATGAAGGAGATTCTCAAAACTCAACCTAGGGAGGTACATTTTTGGTTTGGGAAACAAATCAAGATCACATCAGAGTAAGACACTTAACAGATTAAAAAAAAACGGATGTAGGAAGACACAAAAATACACATTACTCCCCCTCAAACCCAACCCAAAAAACACAGAAAGTGCACTCAAAAACACAGCAAAGAAAAGTACTTCAAGCACAGGAAATGTTGACCAGGATGTTGGCTCAACATTGATGACAACATCGGAAAATCAGACCATTCTTAATGTAAGTCAGCCAGGAAACCAAGTCTCAAGATGTGCAGATTCGATTAACACCACTGATGCTGCAGGCAAAGTCAGAAAGAGAAAGGAATACCAAAGAAACACACCCAACATTGCCTCAAAAAGTAAATTGAGCAATTAACATAAGTTTGAGTGGGGGTGACCATGAGACTGTGAACCATGTCAAATAATTGGAACACGTATGAATCCGCTCCAAAGCCAAAGCCTATGCAGAGTTAGGCAAACACACGTCTCATGGCATAAAGATCACCATTTGACCACATCAAGTTAAATGGTACTCGGAAAGTGAACCAAAGAAGACACGAGAATCGGCACTTTTGTGCGTGTCGGTTTCCAGTACAGGCCATCAACCCTCACAACATATGACACATTGGCCACGTCAATTTTTGGATAGTATTTGAAACCTGCCCAACACGATCCTCGATGGAAACACTTCGAGCCCTTTTTATCATAATTCATTAGATTTATTAAGCATAAAGGACAGGAGGCAACATCAAGTGTGAGTCAAGGTACGAGTAAAAATAGCCAAAAAGCAGTAAAAGTGGGTTTGTTATAAAGCAAACACACATGAGACTCAATCCCTTTCAACCTTGGTTTCAAACAGTCTTTCAACACCTAAGCATCACCACTGTAAGCTACAAATCAGGCACAGCTATCGACCTTCACAGGAGCACAGAAAACACATTGACACACAAGAAGAAAAGAAAAAAGTAAATAGCAAAAAAAAAAGACAACACTAGATAAACACAGAAGTCAATGTTGACCGTGATGTTATGTCAACATTGCTTGCAGCAAATCCTATCAAATAGTGCAAGACCAAGAGACCTTCTCAAACTGAAGAATCTCTCCTTATCAAGGGGCTTTGTGAAAATGTCAGCTAACTGATTTGTGGTATCAATGTGTCAGATGTCAATAATTTGTTCGAGACTAGGTCTCTAAGAAAATGATGTTGAATGTCTATATGCTTGGTAATGTGAGTGTTGAAGGTTCTTGGAAATGTGAATGGCACTTAAGTTATCACAAACATCAAAAGAGTGTCACTTTGGAACCCATATTCATGCAAAGATATTGTTCACCAAATTAGTTGAGACACACAACTCCCAAATTGCTACATATTCAGATTCAAAGAGAGAGAGACACACAATTTTGTTTCTTACTATACCATGACACAAGATTTGGTCCAAGATAAAAACACCTCCACTAGTTGATTTTCGATCATCTAAGTCACCACTCAATCGTAATCACTAAATCCCAACAGATTAGTGTTTGAATCACATGCATACCATAATCCAAGATTAATAGCCTCGATATATATCCGATGATTCTTTGACAATGCTTAAATGAGATATTTTGGGTTTGATTGATACCACACACACAAACAGAGAACATGATGTCGTGTCCGTGGTGAAAGATACAAGAGACTTCCAATCATTGATCTATACAATGTCAATCAACATTGTCCCCAACATCGCTTTTTGAAGCTTCAAAGGAAGTAGCCATGGAGTGCCGCAAGGTTTGCATTTTCTGCACTAAATTTTGTGATAAGATTCTTGGCATATTTCTCTTGAGAGATAAAGAGGCCATCCTGCTTCGCCAGATTCCGAGCCCCAAGAAGAAACCGAGTTCACCAATCATACTCATCTCAAAGGTTCCTGTCATGGCTTGAACAAACTGATCTAGCAAGGAGAGGTTTGTAGCACCAAAAACAATATCATCTACATAGATTTGAGCAATGCATATGTCTTTTCCTTTCCTGAGGATAAACAGAGTTTGATCTCCCTCACCCCTTTTAAATCCTAACCCAACTAGGAATTCTGTCAACCTAGCATACCAAGTGCGCGGGGCTTGTTTCAAACCATACAATGCTTTTCTTAGTTTAAAAACATGCTCAGGGTAAAGAGGATCTTCAAACCCTCTAGGTTGTTCAACATACACTTCTTTGTCAATGTAACCATTCAAGAAAGCTCCTTTAACATCCATTTGGTTGAGTTTTATGTTAAGACAACATGCTATGGCTAGGAGCAAGCTTAATGGATTCTAATCTAGCAACAGAGCGAAGGTCTCATCAAAATCAATGCCTTCCACTGAGTGTAACCTTGAGCAACCAATGGGCTTTGTTTTTACAACTACCCCTTTTCATCACTCTTATTTTGAATATCCACTTGGTGCCTACGACATTTATATTATCAAGGGAACAAGAGTCCAGACTTCATTTGTTTGAATTGACGGTTCATCTTGCATCGCTTCTATCCAAAAATCATCGCTAAGAGCTTCTTTCACATTTTAGGTTCAATTAACGAAACAAAGCACGAGGAACTTACAGAGTGACATATTTCAAGTCCGAGTGTTTCCTTGTAATTTTTGCGAGTGTTTCCCCTCAATGTCCTTCCTCCTGGATTTCCAATTACTTGGGAACTGGGATGATCCTTGCGAATTCTAGGAGGAGGATCCTTTCGTGAGTAATGAGACATAGGTGCAGCATTAATGCGATGGATTGTCGATTCAAATTTCGGCCTCATTGTGGGATCATCTTGTTCTTCATCATGAGTGAAACTCTGGGATGTTGAACTTAATCTTGAGTCATCATGGCACTGTGGGTATGTTGGCTCATCATTGCCCACATCATGGGTTCTTTCACTTTGATCAACAGCTGGAGTCACAGCTTCGTACATTCTCACGGTAGAAGATTCAGAGGTCGAAATAATAACCTGCTCAAAGACCGCAGAGATCTTCTTCGGGCATAGGGCTGAGTCATAAAAGGAAACATTCACAGACTCTTGTATAGTTTGCAAGCTAGATTGTATATTCTATACGCTGACTATTTTGAGAGTACCCTACAAAGATTCCTTTGTCACTTTTAGCATCAAACTTCCTAGATGTTCTCTATCATCGAGTATGTAACACACATCCAAATACATGAAAGTACTTAAGATTGATTATGTTCTCTATCATCGAGTATGTAACACACACTCCTAGATGTTCTCTATCATCGAGTATGTTCCTAGATGTTTTCTACCTTCAACATCTCATAGGAGTGGTCGAGAACCCGGACGAAGATAGACATGATTGATTATGTGACAAGCAAGGTTCATGCCAAATTTCACAACGCTTTTGATAGGTTCATTGAGCTCAACATCACTCCGCCATTTCTTGAAGAGTCCTGCTTTTTCCTTTCAAAGAACACCATTTTGTTGTGGTGTCTTAGGAGCCGAGTATTCATGCATGATTCCTTTCTTTTCACAAGATTTATCAAAGAATTGATTCTAATTCTTTACCATGGTCGATCAATTCTTTGAACAAGAGTAGAGTATCGATTACAACATTTTGCATGCCGCTTTTGAAGGATTCAAAAGTTTCGATTTTTCTTTCAAAAGTTGACCCAAGTGTATCTAGAAAATCATCATCAACTATAACATAGATATACCAGCTCCTCCTAAACTTTTAGCTTCTATAGGACCCATGAGATCCATATGCAAGAGTTCAAAGCAAAAGTACCTCTTTGTCGACCTTCAATCAAGTGGTGATGTGTCGCCTTGGTTTGTTTTCCGTAAGATACCGCCACACACATGTTTCCCAACATTGGTAAGCTTCGCACTTCACACAACATTGTTTTTGATGATCTTCTCCATTTCAGAATCGACATGTCCCAATTTATGCCACAATGTTGCATCATCATGTTGAGCAACATTGCATTTGAGAGGAATATCCATCACATAGCGCTTGTCCGTGATCTCACACACACATTACAGCTTAATTTGTCTACACAAGTATAAACTTTGCAAGAACGCTTATCAAACTTGACTTTCGATCATCATCACACAGTGGCTTATACCGACAAGATTAGCCGTTAAACCTTCAACAAGAAGAACATTTGAGAGTTTCGATATCCTTTAAGGCACAAAGTGTTCCCTTTCTAAGTATTTTCTTTGGTATCCTCCTCCATAAGTTACCGTGCACTCTTTTGAGCTACAAAATATGACAAATTTGACGGGTTACCTCATGTGCCTAGAACAACCACCGTCAAGTACCATTTTCCAAAGATTGTTAGAGGAAGTAGCAATGTAAAAGCAACATTGCAAGTATGTTTTTCTTTAGCTACCCAAACATGTTTCAAACACTCTTGTTTTCTTATCCGCCCGGAGATTTGCCTGCTTAGGAGAACTAGGAGTACTTGTAGTCTTAAGATTACATCTTTCACCGTTGAAGTGGATGTTGTCACAACATTGTAGATAGCATCACCGCTTTGTTTGTGGAAACCGGATGGGAGGAATTGTGGAGAGATTATCGAGGTTGGAGGTCTCAACATGTTCCCTTTTACGCCCTTTTGGTACTTGAAACAAGAAGGCTTTTTGTGACCAGATTTGTGACAAAGTGCACACAAACAAAGCTTTTTCTTCGACAAACGTAGGACCTTTATGAGCTCGTAAATGATTTGAAAACTTTTGGGGTATCAGGTTAACAGCAGCTCATGTTGCACCCAAGTTTTTTCAAAATAAGCATCATAACTCAAAAATTGTACCCTAGACCAAAGGTTCCTATCATTGTTCACCTCAAGCATATCATTAAGTCTAGAAGTAGAGGAGTTCCATTTTGCAATTACCTTCTTTTCATTATCTAGTTCGAGATTACCTTGAACAGCTCAAAGGTCCTTCTTTGTTAATTCAACTTCTAGTTTGACAATGGTGTCTTTCATTGTAGTTCTCCTTCTCGCTTTCGAGGAGTTTCCGAGAGTCTTCCATTCACCAAGAGTTTCTCATACATCCGCTGCATCCTTTACCATTTGATCTGCATTGACTTCCTCTTCAAGTACTATCTATATCAAAATCCATGTAACCATGTGTACATAAACATCGAGATTCTCGACTTCTCAGTTTGGTTAGTGCCAAAATTTCACAGCTTCTTGAGTCATCATAGTCAAAGAAGATTTCTATTCTCGATGTTGTCTCGACGATGTTGTCCCAACATTGGTCGTCGCCAACATTGTAAGTGGATGAGCGGAGAGCTCGCATTGGTAGTCAATCATCTTCTTTTCTTCATCTTCTTGTTCTTCATCTGAGTCATCACTGAGACAAGCAAGAAGATTCTTTTTCTCTTTTCTGAGATTGTTAGCACATTCATTTTGATAATGACCCCACCCTTGGCATTCAAAACATCTAATCTTACTAAGAGGGGTGCGATCAAATCGATTTAGAGCTAGTTTTGGAAGGTAACCAGCTTTGAAAGTATTGGTTTTCTTTTGAAATTTTAGTTCCACTTGAGGATCCTTGACCGTAGTTTTTCCTAATCTAAGTTTGTTGAACTTCCTCACAAGATTGTTGAAAGCTTCCTCACCATATTGTCGACTCATCACTACTACTATCGCTTTGAAGATTTAGCTTTAGAAACAGAGTGAAGGGAGATACTATGAGTTTTCATACCTTGTCTCTCATTTGCATTTAGTTCAAAGTTTTTCAAATTGTTCAACAGGGTATGAAAATCCATAGTTGCCAAGTTATGAGTGTCTTCCAAAATAGTGACTTTGGTATTAAATCTTGAGGAAAGAGATCGAACGGCTTTGGAAACAAGTTGCCTATTAGAAATAGCTTCTCCCATTCTTTGGACTTCATTTGAGAGAGTCAAAGTTTTTCAAATAGGAGTCAATGGTTTCTTCCTCCGCCATTCTTAGATTTTCAAATTGAGACCAAAGCATTCTAAGTTTAGTTTGTTTGACACTAGCATCCCCTTCACAATGACTCTGAAGTAATTCCCAAGCTTGTTTTGCAGTAGTGCAGTTTTGGGTATGAGCATCTACATGACCAAAGATAGCATTTAAAGCCTTTTCATTATAAGAGCTAAGAAGTATGTCACCTGTAGAGACGCATTCTTCAGGAATGGGGACAATGTCACCATCAGCATCAGGTCCTTCAGTTGGCCAGGTGTATCCTTCCAGAATGGATCTCCAAGCACGGCCATCAAGGGACTTGATGTATGTCCTCATCCGGATTTGCCAGTAATGGTAGTTGGACCCATCAAGCACAGGAGGTCTATTGTAGTTTGCATCCATTGTAGTAGTACCAAATCCAGACACCAGTAGTTAGGTGGCTAGCTCTGATGCCACTTGTTATAACTTAGTATTCCGGATTGGTACTTGGAACTAGATTAATCAGACAATGTTGCCAACAATGTTGTTCAACAATGTCTACAGTAAACAGATAGCAGCGGATTAATAATAAAACTTCTATTACCAAGCCAATATATAGAAAAATATATTGGCAACGCCTTAGGCAAAATATCTACTGACAGGAAAAGTAGATCTAATCAACTAGGTTTAATACAATCACAACCGATTGATTAAACAACCAAAACTAGCCCTAGAAGAACCAACAGTAAAAGCTATTCTAGTTCGATGTTCGAAAGAGTTATTCCAACAATGAATACTCTTAGACAAACTCTAAAGCTAGCAAAAAACAAGAAGCCTAAACTTTAAATCTCAATTGATCTTTTCAAAAGCTCAACCTTGCTTTGTCAATCCTTGCATATATATACTTGAAATATCAACCTCTTCCATCTATGTCTAAAAGCAATAGATCTCAAAGAAAGGCAATTTTCCTTTACTTGTTTTCTTCAATATGCATAGAAGGAAATTCTATATTTCGATTCTTCATAAAATATAGTCCTTCTTGCTTTCACCATGTCGTTCTTTTTTCCTTAAATCATCTCTTGTTCGATTTGTCAATACTTCCAGTCCAAGTTTCCTGTCCAATGTGCTTTGTCTTCGATTTCTACTGCAATGCTATATCTTCAATGTTATGTTAGCATTGAATTCTATCCTATCACAATGTTATACAACATTGGTAATCCTGCAGCTTCACAAACAACAACAAACACAAACTTGGAACTGATTATTGAAAGACAAGATTATCAAAATATAAGTGCATACTGCACTTTCACAAGGCCTTCTCATCTCCTTTACACAACAGAGTTAAGTTTCCTACTCCGAATGGTGTAGGAGAGGATGTTGGGAATGTTATAGAAGCGTGGGAATGCTATATTATGTCGACAAGGAATGCCTCTACTCCTGTTCTCACAGTCACTGAGAAGCTCGAGCCACTCTTACCCGTACCTCTTACCCTAGCTAAAGAGCAAATTGGGGCTGGATCTCTTAAAGATAAATTTCCTAAGGAATCAAGGATTGAACCTCATGAAACCTTGAAAGAAATTCAGTTGATAGAGGGAAACCCAGAAAAGAAGACCAGGATTGGAACTGAGATGAGCGTCGAAGTAGAAATGAAGCTCATAGCTTGTCTTAAGAATAACTATGATGTCTTTGCTTGGAGTACCGATGATCTTAAGGGGATAGACCCGAGGATAGCAGTTCACCGACTGAACATGGATCCTTCGGTCAAGTATATCCGCCAGAAAAGAAAGGACTTCGGCCCTGTAGAAGATGCTATCATTGTCGGGGAGGTTGAGAGGCTCATGAAAGCAGGACACATCGAAGAAGTAAGATACTCAAATTGGGTCTGCAACATGGTACTCATCGAGAAGGCTCCGGGCAAATGGAGGATGTGTAATGACTTTACTAGGCTTAACAAGTTTTGCCCAAAGGATCCTTATCCTTTGCGCCGGATCGAGCAACTGGTAGACTCCATGGCTGAATGTGCTTTTCTAAGCTTCATGGATGCCTATCCAGGTTTTTATCAAATAAGAATGGCTCAAGAAGACATCAAGAAGACGACCTTCTTTGCAGTCGGAGGAGTTTATTGATTCAAGATTATGCCATTTGGACTGAAAAATGCTGGAGCTACTTACCAACGTCTGGTAAATAAAATGTTCAAAGAAGAAATCGGCAAGACCACGGAAGTATATGTAGATGACATGTTGGTCAAGAGAAAAATAGAAGAGCAACACATTGAGCACCTCAACAAGTGCTTCTCGATCTTGAGAATGTATGGGATGCGACTAAACCGGGAAAAGTGCACCTTTGGAGTGAAAGGGGGCAAATTTCTCGGATACATGGTCACAAGAAATGAGGCATCGTACAATCCGTAAAAGATCAAGGCTATTCTCGGACTTGCCACAACCAAAGACCATCAATGAGGTTCAACAAATTTCATAGACGAGTGATGTCCCTAAGCCGCTTCATCTCTAGATCAGCAGAAAAGAACCTACCTTTCTTTAAGATACTGAGGTAAGGAGATAAGTTTGAATCGACCAAAGAATGTGAAGAAGCCTTTGACAGCCAAAAGAACTACCTCCTCTCACCTCCACTCTTGTCTAAACCAGTGGAAGGAGAGCCTCTCTATATGGCTGTCACAAATGAGGCTATGGTTCTGTTTTGGTCAGGATCCAAGCCATTGACCACATGCTTGTCTACTACTTGAGCAAGTCTCTCTCGAGTCAAACTAGATATGTCCACATTGAAAAGCTAGCTTATGCGCTAGTTTACACCGCCCGGAGACTGAAGCCGTACTTCAAGTCACATATGATTGTGGTTCTCACTAGTGAACCCCCTGAAATGAGTCTTAGGGAAGCCAGATCAATTTGGACGCTTATCAAAATGGGCGATTGAACTGAGTGAGTATGATATTGGATATCAAGCTCTGTCAGCAAAGAAAGCTCAGATCTTAGCCGATTTCTTGGTTGATTACCCTGAGAAGGATGATGAAAGAACCGCTGATCAACTGAAAATGTCGAGTGCCTAATGGTAACACAAGAGGCAGCGCCCTCCGAACAAGTGAGAGGCGTTGAGAAAGAAATAGAATGGGAAGTCTGTGAGGACGCCCAATTCGTAGGATATCACCAAGAGCCTATGAGTGACTCTCTAAGAGTAAGGCACATGTTTCTCTTGGATGAAGTGCCAGACACTCTTACACTTGCATGCTCCATCAGAAGCAAGAAGATATCCCTAAAGAACAGAATGGTGAGATAGGGCAGAAACTATGGTTCTCACTCAAACTAAGAAACAAGGCAAAGACACTTGGACACTATAAGTGGATGGATCTTCACCGTAGGCAAGGAGGGATTGAATTCACCTTAAGAGTCTTGAAGGCGCCGAGTTGACTACGCTTATCACACTTGACTTCAAAGTGACCAACAATGAAGCTGAGTATGAAGCGCTTCACCGGACTCAACATGGCAAAATCACCCAAGTGAAAAGAATCAAAGCTTAATCGACTCACAACTCGTCAATCTCGGTCGGGTCTTTTGCCAAAGGACCAAACTTGATAAAGCACCGGACTTTCTCAAGAAAGAAGTGGAACACTTCAAGAGTTTACACCGAAAGGTTTGATAGAGAGTGGAATGAGAAAGTCGATGGACTTCAAGCACGCCTCACCTTCGGAGCACTCGACACAAGAAGCATCATTCTATCGACTCTTAGAACTTCCTCACTAATGAGTCCAGCTTACAAGTTCTCCTCTTAATCGAACGAAGCTTGATGACGGACATCTTCAATTACCTTCGTGATGATCTGCCACGATCTTAAAGAAGCAAAAGAGTCCTATGTCAATCTTTATCCTCGGGAGGACCTTACAAGAAGTCCTTTAGTGGTACTCATCCGAGATGCCTTAGACTTCAAGAAGCTAGAATTGTTTTGGAAGAGATTCATAGTGGAAGTTGTGGAGTCACCAGAGGTCGAACTTTGGCTCAAAAGGTCATAAGACAAGGCTACCATCGCCAACAATTGATAAGGATGTAGCAAACTTTGCTCGAGCATGTGATGATTGCCAATACTATGCCAACATCCTCGTCATTTCTACTAACCCTATGATTCCGCCAATCATAGCCTATTCGACCAAAGTGGGGAAAAGACAAAGTTTGTCCGCTTCATGGTACTCACCAAAAGAAGTTTCTCATTGTTGTCAGGAGTACTTTAATAAATGGGTTGAGGCGGTATCTAGTATCACCGAAAGCGGGTCGAACCTTCATTTGGAAAAATATCATTTGCCGCTTTTCTTAGAGTCATTATCTCGCATAACGAGCTCGCTTTCCAAGCTAAATGTAAGGAATGGTGTAAATCTTTCAAAATAGAGCAACGATGCACATCAGTTGGCCACCCTCAAGCTAATGGTCAAGCTAAATAAACAAACAAGACAATTGTTATGATCCTAGAAAAGAGGCTAAGGACTTCTCAAGGAAGTTGGCAGATGACTTGGATGGGGTACTTTGGACACACAACAATACAGCCAGAACTGCCACTCAAGACACACCATTTGCGCTAGTCTATGGCACTAAGGCAGTCATCCCTTTAGACATTGTAGTGGAGACCCAAAGAATCCAGGAATACCAACCTATTGAGAATGAAGTGGCAAGGATCTATGACTTGGAGCTACTGAGGACAATAGGTGCACCGCACTAGCTAACATCCATCGCTACCAAGCGACAATTGCTCGAGCCTATAACAAGAATGTCCATACCAAAGATCTACAAGTTGGCGATTTGGTTCTCAGGAGCGCAGACATTCTCAGTAAGGTGGGATAACTTAAGACTAAATGGGAAGGACCTTACAAGATCATTGGATCAAGGGTCAATGGGAGCTACGAGTTGGAGGATGATCAGGGTAGAGTCCTGAAGAGAACTAGGAATGCCAAGAACCTTCAAAAGTTTTATGCTTAGGACTACATTTCAAAGACTACGCCGCTTGCTTACTTTTGCATGTTTTCGCCATTTGAAGCCCACCAGTTGTACTTGCTTTTACGTCAAATCAATACAACTTCACTTTTTCAGTTACATCTCTCTCAGATCCGACTCTACTCCTCATACTTACCTCTCCGAACCGTCGTCATAGCTTTCAAAGACACTAAATTATCGAAATCAATAGATTCTTCTTACATTAATACATGTTTCAAGAAAAAAAGACCCGGACAGTTAAATCCGAGACAAGGACTATACCATCAAGAGCAAGGCATAATAATCGAAAAACAACCGATCCGAGCCACCCCGTCCAAGCAAAGATTTTTTTCGAAAAATTCTGAGACGCTCAACCTGTGTCTCCGAATCAAGGTCTCTGACCGCTCCGATACATCTTCTCTTCTCATCAACGAATAGGTCGGAGTGGAGTGTTTGCCACTGATGAGACAATAATTTAGAGTCTCATGTAGTCCTTTTTAGTGGTCTTTGTTAGTCTTTGTTATGATGTTTTATAGTGGTTTTTGTACAATTTTACGCGTTGGTGTTTTGCCTTCCTTTTGTAAGAATTAATGATTTTAAGCTAAAACGGGAAAAAGCTTCTTAGCATGGCTCACCGCGGTGAGGGATTCTTTCCATGGGCGATATTTCTTAAGTCGAGATTTGAGTTGTAGAGGTTTCGCCATGCGTAGGAAATTGATTCACATGCTAGATTAAGTGAAAGATATGTTCTGGGATAAGAAGATTTCGCCATGATCTCCAGCCGCTTTTGTTTTCCTTATTAGTTTAGATTTTGATTTCTTTCTTTTATACTCTCTTTTAACCTAGTTCTTAGAAAGCTCCAATATTCATACTTTGACATTGAGACATTATCGAGCTTGGTTTTCATCATTGGAAGGATCACATCAATTCTCGTAATATTTGATAATTCTCTATTGTTTATCTCTTCGATTTGTGTTTGTTATTGTTTATCGAATTGTATGAGCCTGCATGCGATTATCAACATGTCTATGTTTATCATATGCAATACTTTGAAGTCTATTAGGAAATATCAGTTTAGTTTTGATCAGTACACTATAATGACTTACCTTTATTCAGAAAGGTATCTAGTACTCTTGGTTCACTTGAACATTGTAAAAGAGAAAGTATACTTAGTATTATTAGTCTAGTAAATCATGTATAGGATGTTAGGTCTCTGAATGTAATTTTATATTTTTGAAGAAGACCAAGAAGAAGGCATCCAGTAGAAAGAGCTGAACTATCTGAAGATATGAAGACTAAGGAATTGTGCCTCAGAAACCATAATGCAAAAGATAACTTAGTGAAAACTATGTTTCTAGAAGAAACAATGTTTTCCTTAGTTTCTAAAAGGCTCGAGTTTCGATAGCAACGCAGCACAAATTTTTAGACAATAAGGTATAGTTCCTGGCACAACAGACAAAAGATGGTACAAGGCATTTAATGTCATTGCGTAACTCACGAGCAAAAGCTTTATCTTTGAACAATGAGATAAAAGTTCAAGAAGATTATCAACGGATTGTTTATAGTTCAATCTCAATAGCCTAACGGATAGTAATTCAAACGGCTTGATTTTCAACTATAAATATCACCACTTAGAATGATTGAACACACACTTGAACGACTGAATTTCATATCCTACACTCAAGCATACAAGCCTTCTGCCTACTTACTATCTAGCTTTACAGGTGCGACCAAGCTCTTGATTCTAAGTAGCACAAAAGTTCTAAGTGTCCCGATTCTTAACAAGTCAGATCATAGAAGGAGTTGAATTGAAGCAATGCTATGACTTGCCATGAGATTCATACTTCAACAAAGAACATTGATTGGTCGAAAAGAATATATCACCACACACCGCCCAAGTGTGTTAAGTGACTCTTGATCTATAAGGTAGTATTACATAATTGTGGAAGTTATTAATCTATCAATCTGATGAACTCTTCTTAACCAACACCAAAAAAAGGCGTGGAGTAGAGGAAGTACTTAGTTTGGGAAACTAAGGAATAACTCCAAGGTTAAAGGTTATGAGTAGAGGAAGTACTGGCCGGAAAAGTCGGGAAGAACTGGGGTTACACTTGTTTGGGAACCTAGTCTATTTAGGAATCGAGAGAAGATATTTGTAAGGTGAACTCAATTATCCGCCTTAGTGGATTATAGGTCCGAGAAAGGCCAAGTGGATTAGTCAAGGATTACGCCACCTTCATATACCAATATAAAGCTACCGTTATTTTTTCTTCGCACTATAAAGCTACTTTGTTATTTTACTTTCTGTACTTACTTTCTGCCTTTACTTACTCGCAAAGTAATTTACACACTTTACTAGCTCGCTGAACACATGCACTTATCAGAAAGACTTTCGCTATTCTGATTATAAGTATTAGAAAGTAACCCAACTTTCTGAGAAACTGTTTTATCGACAAAAGTTGTAAAAGACTATTCAACCCCCCCACCCCCCTCTAGTCTTTTACTTTGCCGTTATCTGGACCAACAAGTGGTATAAGAGCAGGAGATTCCCAAGCCTTCGTGAGAACCTAGATCCTAGATAAGTGCTCACTTTTCGCTTAACCTGCACTTGATCATTTGTTAAGTGTTCTTTGCAGGATGTCTTTAGGCGACGCCCAGCCTCAATACAGAACTACGAAAATGGAGGAACTATATGATGCTCTATCCAGAAGCCATCGATGAAATGATCGGGTTATAAAGAATGGTCCTATAGTCATTCAGCAAGCAAAGATAGTCACTGATGTCTCTGATGGAAGAGATGAAGACTCTGCCAGAAGAACCTCCACTTCAAAAACTTCTACAAATGGGAGAGCTACTGGTCAGATAGCTTTAGAAGAAAAACTCAGATATCTCGGACGCCTAAGATTTCAGGAGAAAAGACCGATGGTCAAGCTCAAACATCATTATTCGCTCTACCTGCACTACATACAAAGGCAAACTATGGTGTGCAAAATGGCGAAAGAGGCCTGGCAACTAGTTGAACAAATTTGTGCCGGATCTCATAAAACCAGGAAAATAAGTTCGAAGTTCTGAAATTAAAATTCCAGAATTTCAAACAAGGGCTTTCAGAAATCCTTGAACAACTTCATTTTCGGTTTACAACGTTGATAAGTGAAATGGCTGCACTTGGTGAAACTGAATGATATTCTAACGTCGAAAAGGTGAAGACTATCGTAAGAATCTTAAATCACAACTGTAAACATACTAAGTACTTTTATTTCAACCAAGGAATGCCAAACATCACTCCAACGGAATTATTCTCACATCTAGCCACTGTCAACTATGAAACCTCTTAGAGAGAACAATTAGCTAATCAACAAGCTCACAATGTTGCTCTAGTAACACAAGGTACTTCTGAAAAGAAGATTACCAAAGAATCCACTGACGAAGAAGCTGAAAAAGCATCTAGGCCCTAACTATCACAAGTACAAGAATATGCAATTGACCAACTCTCTGAATAAACCTGGTCAAAAAGCATCAAGTACTGAGGTTACAGAAATCGGAAACGATATATGTTTCTATTGTCAGAAACGTGGTCACTTCAAATGGGACTGTCCTGTTCTGAACAAGCTCAAGACAGGTGACAAAAAGGATAGGAGAAACTTCAAGAGAAACCAGAGAGCTATGCTTTCTGAAGAAAGAAAGAAGATCGAAATCCAACTGGATGCACTTGATCTTGATTCAGACTCTGACGATGACGATTCTGATGAGTCGAATCTACCATCACCAGAATTATGTGCCTACACTCACGAAGTATTTGACTTCGGTCAAAAGACGAATGAAATGTGTGGAGTTGCTGAGGAAATCTACCCAGATTACTCTAACCTCGAGCCATGTCTTATGGCTGATGATGAGGTAACCAACATTTCACGATTCATTAATTATGATAGTGATGAGGATGGAATCAAGGATCTTGAACATCTCAGAAGGGAGTTGGATCTTTATGAAAGAGAATTCTTGGTTGCTCGATCTAGAGCCAAAATTCATGAAACAGAAAAAGAGTCTCTGGAAAGCGAGTGTTCACATTTACGACGACTTTGACACCAAGGATGCAGAAAATGCATTCCTAAAGGCTCAGATAGATGAGACCAGAAAGTTGCATTCTTAGGTTGGAGTTGCTCCAGAAGAAGTGTGAAAACCTTCTTTCTGAGAATGAGGAACTAAAGAAGAAAGAATTATCTTTCCAATCCTATGCCAAAGCAAGTGACACTCTCACTGAAGTACACTCTTACCTAAGAGATCCTTCAGAAAAGGGAGGACGTGGGCTTGACACACAAACAAGCAATTCTACTCCTCTAAAATAGAGTGATGAAAGGATGACGTTTGTTGGTGGTCAGAAAGGTAAGGTTGTTGACAAAGGTAAAGTCGCTATACTATACCTTTGAGGGAAAAACAAGTTCCCAAGAAAACTGTGGAAAAGGTTTCTGAAAAGAAACTATGCACTAAAAGGTGTACCATTTTTTTGAAAGGAAAATTTTTTGGAAAGGAAAACAGTGCTATGCTCTAGGAAAGGAAAATTTGCAGGAGCTGGCTATTTTTCCAATGTACCATTTTTTGGAAGAAATAATGATCCAGAGACTAGTGAAGTCGCCGTAAAATATCTCGTAAAGCAAAAGGTGCTCAAAATGGTATCACAAAGTCATCGGTAAGATACTTGCTCTGCAATATAAACAAGAGCAAGAACGATGGATGGATGCCAGGGTTGCACAAAGAAATCGCCGGTGGAAGAAAGAACAAAGCACGACCACTCGAATGCCGTATGCCAAGGAATCGAGAAGGAAAGCCGAGTTCATTAAAAGTCGACTCAAGAACTCGATAGGTATCTCAAAGCACCAAAAGGAGCACCAACGAACACCCAAGAAGGAAAATAGTTTTAAATGATGGTGACACTAGTCATTTACCTAAAATTCCTCCTTATGTTCCAGTAAGACAAAAGAATGCCCCAAGGAAGTTCATTAAGAAATGGATTCCTACAGGGAGATTCTTTAGTTCAGAAGGTTCCAATGTTGGAATGAGAGCCTAACTCCATGTTTCCTGTTTTGTGCAGAACACTCAGAGGAAGAACCGGAAGTGGCATTTTGAAAGTGGATGGGAAGCACATGACAGAGACAAAGCAACCGTTAACTATGAGAATGTGATGAAGGGCCAATTATTAGATTTGTGGAGGAGATGAAAATCCAACCATAGGTTTTAGCGATCCAAGCTTGGAGCTCTTACAATCAAGTACTACATGTAGAGGGATTGAAATATAATCTCCTAAGCATGAGTCAATTGATGAGAAAGGGTACTCAATAATGATCAAGGCAAAACTATGTAAATTGCTTGACAATGAATCAAGGCGGTAGTCTTGGTTGTTAAAGGAAAGAAGTCTCTATGTTGCTCATCGAATCACAACCAAGAATGCCTCATGGTAAGTCAATCCGCCACTAAAGAGAATTGGCTATGGCATAAAAGAATGAGCCACTTGAACTTCAACACTAATAAGTTAGCTAAGAAAGATCCGTGATTGGATTACCCAAATGACATATAGAAAAGAAGGTCTATGCTCAGCATATCAATCGGGGAAACAAACCAAAACCTCTTTCAAGTCTAAAACTAGACACTCCAAGAGGTAGGACATCGCAATTGTTGCACATGGATCTCTTTGAGTCCTCCGTGATGTTATGCAGAATGAAGTATCTAGTTGTTGTAGATGACTATTCAAAATTTACTCGGGTCAGTTTTTCCAAAACACAACCGACGCAAGGTCGAGATACCAAGTCCGCTAAACAAGTTAGAAGTCGAGAGAATTGACAAGGTATCCGTGGATCGTATCAAACCATGGTACCGAGTTTGTAAACCAAAGACATAAAGGAATTTTTTACCGCAAAGGTATACAACACCAACTTTCTCAAGAAGGACACCACAACAAAATGGTGTTCGAAAGAAAGAATAGAACTCGAAGAAGCGGCAAGAACAATGCTTCACGACACCGAAATAAGTGAAATCTATCGGGTTGAAGTCATTAACACGGCTTGCTACACTCGTAATAGATGTTGATAAACAAACACCATGACAAAACCCCTATGAGCTTTGGTGGTGAACCCCCAAATATCAAACATCTAAGAGTGTTCGTTGTAAATGTTTTGTTCAACAACGGTAAAGAATATTGAAGAACATTTCAACCAAAGGCGTATGAAGGTGTATTTCATGGCTACTCTTTGAATAGCAAAGCGTATAGAATATACAACAAAAGGACACAAAAGATTGAAGAATCTGTTCATGTAGTATTCTATGAAGGAAATAAGAAAGCACCCATAAATGATGAACTCGTAAAGGTTCAAAGAACTTTTGATCAAGATTCCTAACAAGAATCCTCAAAGAAAACAATTATATCATAGACTTATAGGATGAGTCTGATGATGAAAGGCAACCTCTGCCAAGTAACAACAAGATGATTCTAAGACATGATGAAGAATTTCCTCTGAGAAGCCCTGAAATGGATCATATCTCAAAAAGTGTTCATCATATAGAGGTTTCTATGCAAAGGGTCACAGAAAGACCTAACTCAGATACCCCAGACACTGAACAAGTGTCAGAAAACTAAGGTACCATTAATGTGCCTAACTTCAACGACATCAATAAGTATCCCATCAAGGTCTTGAAGACTTAGATAACAACAACATTGATCTTGATCCTACTAATTCTAGAGCTATCATGAAATGGATAAGAAACCATCCTACTAAGGATGTGATAGGTCCTCTAGACCAAGGTGTCAAAACTAGGAGAGCTATTGAAAATGCAAATTTTCTCAGGATGTTTCATTTCAAATATTGAACCTAAAACTATTGAAGATGCATTACAAGATCAGATCGGATCTCAAAGAATGTAAGAAGATTCGATCAATTTGAAAGAAACAAAGTCCGAAACCGTTCCCATTATTGATGGAAAATCTGTTATAGGAACTAAGTGGGTTTTCAGAAATAAGATGAATGAGTCTGGTGAAATAACCAGAAACAAAACTAGGTTGGTCGCCAAGGGATTCACCCAGACCTAAGGACTAGATTTTGATAAGTCTTATGCACCAGTTGCAAGATTGGATGCAATCATACTATTTCTAGCATTAACAGCACATAAAGACTTCAAAGTTTTCCAAATGATGTTAAAAGTGCATTCATGAATGGTGAACTCTCTGAGGAAGTCTATGTTGATCAACCACCAGGCTTTGAAGTTCCCACCGAAGGAAAAATAGTTTATAAGCTTCAGAAAGCACTATATGGACTAAAACAAGCTCAAGAGCATGGTATGATACTTTAGCCAAATAATTGCTGGGCAGTGGATTCAAAAGGGGAGAAGTTGATAAAACTCTCTTTACCTCAACCATGAAGGAAACTTCTCTTAGTTCAAATTTATGTAGATGACATAATATTTGGTCTAAGGACAAGCAACTTTGAAGCCTTTGTTGAACTCATGAAAAGTATATTTAAGGTGAGCATGATGGGAGAATTGAATTACTTCCTAGGGTTGCAAGTCAAGGAACTCGACAATGGAATATTCATGAGTCAAACAAAGTATGCCAAGGACATGCTCAATAAGTTTAATCTAAAGCCTTCTCACAAGAACACTAAGATATCTATGAGTTTATTGAACTAAGATGACCTATAATTCTACAAGAATGTTGAAGAACACAAGTATAGGAAATTAATTAGGTCTCTATTGTATCTCATGAGCAATCGGATATCCAATATGTAGTTGAGTGTGCAAGGTTTCGCATAAATCCAATGCAAACGCACTACAACACCGCTTTGAAGATATTGTGGTATGTGAAAGGTACAAGAGATGTCGATTGTGGTATCCAAAGGAGAGTGGATCGAGTGGTTAGATATTCGATGCCGACTATGCCGGATCAATGCTTGATAGGAAGAGTAGTTCAAGAACTTGTCAATTCCTTGGAGCTCGCTTAATATCATGGTCCAAAGAAGAAACAAAACTCAATTGCCACCTCAACCACGTATAGTATTGTCACCGGATGTTGTGCATCACAAATTTTGTGGATTCAACAACACCTCGTAGACTACGGACCAATGAAGAGAAAACTCCCATTTTCTGTGACAACACAAGCGCTATTGCTATTACTCAAAATCCTAAGTGTCATGCAAGAACCAAGTACATTGATGTCAGACACCACTTCATCAGAGACATGTCGAAAAAGGCAATATAGAGATACTCAAGATTGGCACAGAAGACCAACTTGCTGATATCTTTACTAAGCCTCTACAAGAAAGTAGATTTCTAAGTCTAAGACATAGTCTTGGACTAGTGGAACTACCCAGGTGCTAATATTGATCTCTGAGACGGGAACTCATTGAACCAATAAAAAGGGAATAAAGGTTTCTGAAAAGAAATGAAGAAAGAAAACGAGAGTACTTTGTGAAACGGGTACTCAGAAAGTTACTACTTTAGAAAGATATTTGAAACGGGTATTCAAAAATCTAAGGCATTGAAGAAAAGGCTACTTAGAAAATCTCTGAAACAGGTATTCAGAAACAATGAGACATCTAAGTCAGGGGGAACACAAAAAGAATAGTTTGATCAAAAAGACAATTCCTATCAGAAGTCAAATATCTCTTTTGTGTTAAAAATTTTCTTGTGAAATATTTCAAGTAAATCGACGATCAATTAATGATCTCTAAATCCAGTTTTGTCCACTAGTTACAGGTTTCTGAGAAGTTGAAAGATACTTAGGCGAGTTGTGACAAATTACATTAATGGGCACAATTACATGTGTTGATTGATATCTTTGATCTGAGACTCAATCTCAACCCTTCCAGAAACGCCAGAATTCAACCACCGAGATGCATCCACAATAGTTTCACCGCGTAGTAACCAAATAATCGACCCCACTTGCATTAAATGCAATAACGCTTTTCACCACGCCTGTAGAATCATGAGTAATATACATACATAATTCATC